>CAMAPF010000546.1:0-38656 GCA_945859915.1 Cuscuta epithymum | reverse complement strand
CTTTCTCTTTCCTCACACGTACTTATATCTTGCTTGATGACTACTCTGAAAGACTTATTTATTCTGATGGATGATCCATACGCGCGTGTACAGTTCTTTTTGAATGGCGAAATGGCTCTCCTGGAGTGAGAAGGCAGATCGATGAGGCACAAGAGTGCTAGTTGGACTGAGGTGGGGTGAAAGATTCAATTCATTCTCCATCTTCAACCGTTAAGCTTCTTGACTAGACTTTTTTATCTTTCTCTGTCTGACGCTCGTCATCTCATATCATCAGATAAAACGACTATGAATTGAAAGTCAGTCAGAATTTGCGGGATCTTGACTGTGAGGAGCAAGAAAAGAAAGAAGAACTCATCAGGCAGAAGGGACTTTTCACTCTTTCGGCGATGTAATAGAAGATGCATACTTCGGGCATTCAAATGACTTCCTATTCTGGAATGTAAAGCCATTAGTAGTAGATGTCGGCATTTCCTAAAGAGAGCTGTTAGCGTAGATGAAAGTTGCGGGTTAGTGCTCCAATATCCTCAGTAGATAGAGGTAGAAGAAGAGCTATAACAGTATACATAGTAGGTAGCGAGATCAAACCTAGTGCGTCACTATCATCTTACGCACCGATCGTCTATCTGATCAGGTTCAGTATCCAATCCTGTGTAGGGCGGGGGGAGCTGCTAGTTCGCTAGGAAAATAGAAAAAGAATATAGAAAATCTATAATCAGTCAATTGCAATTGGAGAAGAAAGTTAGATATACTTCTCGCTAATCCTTCTTCTTTTGATCAGCCTAGCATCTCCTCGTGCTTATTTATTCTTTCACTTTGACCTACTGCAAGACACATGCTCATCCCAAGAGCGCTATGAATTCATAGAGTGGAGAATTCCTCATGGTTCATCCTTTTTTCATGCAAGGCTAGTACAGATGGTGAGAATGCTCTGGAATAAGGTGTCCCCAGTCCGTAGGGGCACTTTCAATCAACCCGGTGGGCGCTCAGTGACTCGACTGAAACGAGAAGGTACTCTCTTGCTTATTGGTCCAACGGAATTCTGCTTTATCATGAAAGTGATCGACCGAGGAATTCCCATTTCGGTAGCAGGCTTCTAAATACGCTGCTTGCCCGAACCAAGGACCTTCACATTCTAATCAAAGGGAAGATGCTAAGGGTACCGATAACTTCTGATTATGGATTCTATCCAAGGATCGGGTTCTATCTATGATTGGTGCGACGAATGCGATGACTCTTGGTTAAGGCCTTGCCTTCCCTCATCGATCAAAATGGCCAGTCACAATTGTTGCGCCCTGTCTCCCTGCCCTGAGTACGTCCTGGGAAAGCGAATTCCTAAGCTTGGCCCCTCTCTTCATTCGAAATGCTTTAGTGAGATTCACATCTCGGGAATATTCTTCGATACGAGCTACTGTACCCTTATCTTATAAGAAGCCTTCTCTACAACCTTCACTATTATATTAGTTTCTAGTAAGTCAGTCTCTTGATGCTACCCAGAAGCTCCCTCCAGATTCTCGTTGTTAGGTATTTTACCTAGGAAAGAGCAGCACTAATGGGATATTTCTCTTAATGGTATTCTGCTACCCTCTCCTTTTAGTCGAGTAATAAATCTCTCTCCTCATCAACAAGTGGAAGAGTCACGTCAGTGCCTAAAGGTCGGTCAGTTTGAAACTCCGAGACTGCAGCTCCAGCAGAATCCTTCCTTGGTTAAGATTCCTTCCCTGCCTTGGGATGCCTTACTTTCTTTAAGGAGTATGATGGTGGTTTTTTTTTCCCTGACTTCTGTTTTAGTCGATCGAGTAGTAACCCACTAGTTATTCAAGCAGTTTTCTTTCCCCTATCCCTTTAGCTTTAGTCGGCCGAGCAGGTTATAACCTTTTATTCTGGTCGAGTACCTTCGTTCCTCTTCTTTAGTCGTTCCATTTCATTCCACTCCTTTGGTCGAGTCACTCAAGTTCCTCCTCTACTAATTAGTTGAGCCAGTCAGGCCACCCGATCCCTGTCCCTACCGGAAGCCTACTGTCTGACTCTTAGCCTAGCTACTTAGATCAGACTGAGCGAAACTCTGCAGCTGCTTAGTCAAGTTCTGCTACTGACTCTCTTTCAGTTTAGGTGGAATCAAACCCTTCTTTGGCTTAGGAAAAACCCACCTCTACTTGTTAGTCTTGCTTTTTTTTCAATTCCTTTGGTCGAGGAGTAAGCCTCACCCCAAACCGACACTCTTGAACTTAATTACCTTTCTTCCGGCGGGGCATTTTCTTTCCTTGCGTGGATATCTTCTACTAGTGAAAGCGGCATCCCAACTGTCGAATGATTGCTAATCCTCATTTCCAAAAAGCATAACTCCTATCCGTTGCATCAGCCTCCATCTGGTTCCTTCATTTCAGTCTTAGTCCAGCTTGTAACTAACTCCAAACCCTCTTTCTCTCGAGCGATGGGATTTGTGACGAAAGCAAGGAAGACTCTTAGTTGTTGAATTCACTACATAGGTGGAATTTGATAAGCTCCTTTAGGCCCGGCTAGCCCGTAGAGTCTTAGGGGTTTTCCCACTTTCCCTGACGCAAGGTCGGGGTCTTTACGAATAGGACAAATATACACCAACCCTTTGAAGGATGAGGTTCCAGTTCGCCATTCCTATTATTTATAGGCTTCCAGTCTCCTCAGAAGTCCGCTCTTCTATCTTCGCAGAATTCACCTGGGTCTCTTACTTTACTAACCTTCGCGTCTAGGGCATGATGTCTTTATTTAAGATGTCAATCGTCTTGTTATTCTCAATAAATTATTCCAGGCCTCTCTACGGGATTGGAAGAAGGAGAGAGTGAAAGGAGATAAGTAGATGTTCTCACAGACGGAGATGCCAGTGAGAATACTGAACAGACAACACTGAGGCACAGCCTAAGCTCTTTGACCATAAACCATCCAATAATAAAGAGAAGATGTGGAAGGGTGAAAGATAGTGTACTAACGAGAAAGGTGAAAAGCTAGGGAAATTCCTGTTCAAGTTTCAGCTTGATAGCTATTTTCTTAACTGGGTTTTTGAACTTCACATATAGCCCATCAGCTTGTGACTTCGCACTCTCAGTTTCGAGATTGGGAATCGACAGAACTGCCCTTTCTTAACTTAATTATAAAGGGTAGCTTAGCTGGTTAGATTTACTGAAGGTAATTCAATCGCTGAACGTTGATAATAGCTTTCGAGAAGAGATCCTGACTCTCCAGCTAGTTCAAACTTCCCCGATTAGTAATGCTCTCACCCTGGGGACATATCTCACCTTTGTCAGCAAAACAGTAGAACCATCTTCATTTCTCAGTCTCACACTTCCTATTCCCTTCACTGTTGACATGGTGTCATTTGCCATCTTTACTTGTCCACTACCAGCATCTGATAAACTCACAAACCATTCTCTTCTTCCGAAAGAACAACCTGTGTCAAGTATCCAGACTTCCCTTTGTTAGGAATCCCTAATTGAAAGTAAGAAGGGACCTACACTAGTATATAAAGGACATGGGCCTCTCCACTCATTCCCAGCGGTTTGAGTTGGAAGCCCATAAACACTCACATGGTATCAAGAGCCATGGAGGGGTTGGTTCCTCTTGAGTCTTATCCTTTTCCTTCCAATATCAATATTACTAGTTTAGTTGTGTCTCCATTAAACTCAACGATCGGAACTATCTTCTATACGACGAAGGAAGGGTGCGATTGAGTCCGCTGAACTTGGGCGAGAGATGTGACTTCGTTCCTCTCCTTTCAGTCGAGTTATTTAAACCTCTCCAGAGCTCTGGTGTCTACGAGAAGCTTCATGAGTCAAACAATTGAGGAAGCCGATACTTAGACTTTGGTAGATAATCTCGCACAAAGCAATGGGAGTCATGGCTCGGATTATGATCGGACTACAAGGAAAAACAATGATGAATCTCATCATGCCATCCAAGAGCTGAATGCAAAAATGGATAAGATATTGAAGCGTGACCAAAAGAAAATATGACGGTAAACTCTTGTGAAGAGTATGGTGGATATCAAGGGTACCAAGACTTTGGTGTTGAAGAGTATGAGGAGCCACAAGAAGAGTTGAACTATGTTGGAGGTCAAGGATTCCAACCAAGACCTTTCAACCAAAACTATAGGAACCACCCTAATCTATCCTATAGAAGCACCAATGTGGAGAACCCTCAACATCAAACTTACCCCCCACAAGCAAGACCGCAAGGGGCCACCTTTCCAACCAAGGGTTCCAAGCTAGAGGGGCTACTGCTCCAACAAAGACCACCTTACCAAGCCCTTACCAAGCTCAAGGGAGTTCTTCTTCCGCTCCAACTGCACCAGATAGTGAGGTGGAAGCTAATGTTGCAACAATTCCTTGAAGGACAAAAGAAAAGTACCATTGAGATGAACACAAAGGTGGACAACATATACAATGATCTTAATGGGAAGTTTGAAACTTTGGCCTCTCATGTCAAATCTCTTGACAACCAAGTTGCTAAAACCGCCTCTTCATCAAAGAGACCCATGTGGAACACTACCCGGTAAACCGGAAGCAAACCCAAGGGAACATTTTACATAATGCTTAGAAGTGGAAAAGAGCTTGAGGAAGTTGTGAGAGATGATAAGGAATAGGAGCAAGTTGTTGTGAGAAAGGCTAAACAAATCGTCAACTTTCCCTTGCTTGGCATGCTCTCATCAGCAAGGTATGGCTTAAGGCGCTGGCCATTCACCGTGAAGTGTTCACCATTGACATCCCAAAGCACTACCGCTCCATACGGTTTCACTTCCTTTATGCGAAAGGGTAAAAAACATCTAGATCTCAACTTTCCTGGAAATAACTTGAGTCTAGAGTTTAGGAGCAGCACTTGGTCATTTACCTTGAACTCCCTTGGTAAGATCTTCTTATCATGCCAAGCCTTAGTCCTCTCCTTGTAGATCTTTGTGTTCTCGTAGGCCTCTTGCCTTATTTCGTCGAGGTGGTTCAATTGGACCAACCGCCTTTCCGAAGCGGTTTTTTATGTCATAGTTCAACAATTTTGTAGCCCAAAAAGCTTTGTGCTCAATCTCAACCGGCAAATGGCAAGACTTCCCATAGACAAGATTGAAAGGTGTGGTTCCTATGGGTGTCTTGTATGCCGTCCTATATGCCCATAGCGCATCGTCAAACTTGGTGGACCAATCTTTCTTGTTTTCCCAACCGTCTTCTCGCTTTGATTTATCGGTTGGAGATTTCCACTTGGCCAATGCGTGATGATGGAGAATTTTTCAAATCAACACGGCAAGGTAACATTCTGGTTTTACATAAGTACTGGAATGTGACAAATAAACTGCCTGACTTGCTTCACTTTTATGATATTTTAGGGAATAAAGATGTCCCAGGACACCTCTAAGAGCACTGGAAAATCCAATTTGATTGAGACACGGCACATCTTTCGCAGTTTTTGATCGTGTGTGGACATTCTATTTATTGGCTTTCCAGGTATTCCTATCTGTTCATTTCATTTGAGGCTCTCCAAAGGCTAGTTAGAGAAGCATGCTTGTATCCATGGACTGTCCTGGCTGTTTCATATATCATATCAAGTTAGAATATCTTTTATGAACTAAATAAGTAAAAAGTAGAGCATATACTATGTAGTTTTCTCCTACCTTGGTTAAATAAGGCTTGGTCCTTGCCTCTTCTTAACATCAGTAAGCCATCTGGCTTTTTTTTTTTGGACATATTTATCTGATTTCTTTATTTCATCTTTTTTTGAAAGATTCCTCATATTTCTATTGTTCTCTTATTGCTGTTTATAATCGTGCTTTAAGTCTGATCCTAATGGGATTTTCATTTATTATTTAGGGTTTCTGGATGTTGTTATCAACTTCCCTTCCCAACGTAGGTGGATGTTCACAGATGTATTGAGAAGCGTCCTGCAAATTGTTCTTAGTCTTGCATGGGCAGTAGCCCTTCCACTATTCTACGTACATTCTTTCGATTTTGTGCCTCAGCAAATTCGAGATGCTATATCATTTCTAGTACCTATTATAATAATAAAATGACCTAGCTAAGGAGCTTGTAGTATTGACTTGTTTCCTTAGCGCGCAAGCACTAAGTAAGTAAACTACCTTTCAAAACAGATTTTGTTAACACTTATTCGACATCCAAGTGGTCTAGCTACTACCCGTAAGATCACTCTACCTGGACACCTTACTACCTCTGATTTATCCTCCAGGCGAGAGTGGCAGAGATCGAAGTGGTGGTCTTACATTGCTATGGGACGACTCCTTTTTCTTCACTTTATGCATAAAGCATGCACATCCCGGTGTAATTCCAGTTCTTTATGACATTGTATGGGCCATCGTGAACTTCAACCTCACATGAATCGCCTGTCTCGTGGGTGTGGATGCTTGTGTTGTGACTTTGACGGTTGGTGGGTTGAGTGTTCTTAACGCGGGCGTACAGTGAGAATTTGCCTGTTGTTTGTATGGTGAGCCCAATTCGAATGATTATGGGACGAATAGAGTTTTGCATCATACTATTGGCTTGCCTGGTTTTAGCCAGGAGTTTCGGTGCTTCCAGACTGTGACATGCTACCAGGCAGTGGTGAATAATCTGGATGATGCGCATGAGCAGATAGATACGGCGATATCGACGGCTTTGAAGGAAATCCAATACAGTCTTCGGTATATCCAATAAGGGTAATTTGTTTATATTAGTATCAGTTGCAATTTGCCTGCTATTCCTCATCCTACTTTGAGTCGTGAGCCCGTTCCTTTCTAACTTTCTCCTAGGTTTAGTAATCAGATGCTATTTACAAAGCTAAGTACCCTCACTCGAGTACGCAAACTAACCGGCTTCGGTCTCTTGATCAACCCTTTCATCAAGTGATGTTCCAGCCTCTCTTCATGTACACTGGCTAAGAACAAACATTGGACGATTGGTTTTTCGAGAACGAGAATCGGTTGAATTGAGAAAGGCTTTTCTACTACAGCTTTGAAGCTTCGGTTTAGCAGTTCGCGTTAGCAAGCAGTCCAACTATGGGGGGATCCTTTATGCTACTGTTTTCAGTAGTACGCCTAGAAGAACCTATATTTTTTTCCTAAGTCCCTAAGCTAAGAGTGAAAAGGTACTAATACAAACATCTTAGCCTTTCAAAAGAGATGTGCGAACGCTAGTCCTGACTTGAGTAGTAATCAATAGAAAGAGCTAGAGGTTCTGAAAGAAAGATAAAGTCATGCTTAGATTCACTCTGTATACGCCCCAAAGCCAAGCTTTACGAAAGAAAGAGTCCAGAGATCGGAAGGAAATTGATATGCCTCACATAGGCAACTCCGATAGGCTCAGCAGATACGGTGGGATTGAAAGAATAAAACGGCAATTCCTATCATCAATAAACTAGGGCTTCGGCTCCATCAATGAATTAGTTTCCCCTATAATTGCTATTCTTAAAACCCTAAAAGAGCATTCTTCAAGCGGGGGTACGCCTCAGGGCGAGACTAATCCTTCTTACTAAAGCATAAAGAGCCGCTCATTCAAATGTGAAGGGATCGGTGTAGAACTCAACCTCGAGCCTCGTGCGTATAAAAGAACTCAGCAACTACTTTTAAGAATTAGCTGCGGATGCAGGTGCGTATGAATACTGAAAGAGTAAGGAAGTTATACGGGAAAAGACTCCTTGGTATGAAAGCTGGTAATGAATTTCACTCTGTATCGAGCCCAACCGGATCTTCTTTCTCTGGTTTCAAACCCCCAAAAGAAGCAAGCCGGCTTCGGTAGTGGTAGTAGCTTCAAAGGAATTGGTAGTAGGTCTTGAATAGGAAAGCTTTCATAATGTATGAATTTCCGAGTAAGTACAGAATATTTCGATAGAAATGCCCCTATTACATGTTGATGAGCTTGAACAATGAAGTGAAAGGCTTGACCTTAGAACAATCAATCGAACGGCTAAGGCCCAAGGTCAGGGCCTGTTCATAATCCCTATTCAAATTACTTGCTTGACTGATTAAGGTGGCTTTCCTCTTCGATCCCATCCTTTGAGCCCTGCGAGCTCACGAGTCGTCAGTGATGGTCAGTCACTCGGAGGATTTTATCGACCGGCCTGAACTAACCGGAACGCAGCGATGAAAGGCAAAGACTAGTGTTTAGCATATAGCTAAGAGAAGACGGGGTTGTCTCTGTTACAATCGTTTATAGTCCTTGTCCTGACTTTCCTGAAAGCTTAGTGAGCGACAGAGAGGAAGTTTTTCTTTTAATGAGAGTGACCTTTCAAAGAGACTTTTTGCGATAAGGCCCTTCTTAAAGGGATGGCTCACTCTCCTTTAAAGGTGTCCCTGCTGCACTCTAAGGATGGCATATGATTCACTAGCGCAGGAGAGAGAGTGAGCCTTGGCTTTGTCATTTCCTCGCTCAATCTCATATCAGTCAGTCTACTTGCCCGAAGCTACTGCCTTAGCCGAAGTGAACCGAGGGAAAGCTATCATAACGGACTAGTTCTCTTATCCGTTAGGGGAGTCTGGGGTATTTAGAATATGTATTCAGAAGAGGTTGAATAGCCGGAATGAGAGGTCGATGGCCTTCTTTCTATTCGAATTTTAACCCGAAGTAGGATTCGAACCTACCTTTATTCAGATAAACTGATCGCTCTACCAACTAGCCTTCCGGGTGGGCTTAAGACACTGATTTGCTATATCTATATACAACCTTCTTGTATCATGGGTTTGAATCCCATAAGAGCTACATAACCATGTAGCCTTGGGCTTAACCGAGACCAGACATCTGCTTTTACTGCCATTGGTTTTGTTCTGGTCCATAATTCACTTAGTACTCGGTATAACTCATGCGTGAAAGAAAGCCCTTTACACGCCTTTTGAGACACTGAATGAAACTTTCCTAAAATGCCTTTCTTTCTGGCTTACTATTCTTTTATTTGGCAGAGGGGTTGTCGGGGTGATTCGAAATAGGTTTTTCCTAGCCTTTGAGGAAATGTGAAACTCGTCTGCTTGAAATCGATAGAGTTTAGAAGCGTCTGCTAATCATGGTACGAATTCTCTGTTTAGGTCAGTCTGATGTTCAAGTATCAATGAAAGTCTTATTTAAGCGAATGAAGTAAGGCTAACAGCTGGCTCTGGCTGATTCGATGCCATCTATGAATCCTTCCCTCCCTCCATCTGCAGCCTTTATTGCCTTTATTCTGTGTCCCAAAAAGGCCTATCTTTGTATCTTTGCCAAGGCCAATACCAGCAGATTAAAGAGACCGTCTTCATCTGCACCGGGAGTGATTAGCTTATTTTTTTCATTTGATCGCTCATACCAAAGGGCTTATGCCTGGAAGAATGCATTCCCTTATTGCTTGCGCCTAAACGACTTTCACAGTCTGGAAACCGTAGCTTTTTTCTTCGTTGAAAAACGGAACTCATCGGAGAAAAAGAAAGAACTATCTTGGGTCTCTCATGCTTTTATCCAGCTAAACTAACCTGCTGATTCAATGAGTCCTATTACGGAACCTGCCTTTCTTTGCGCTGTTGAAACATAAACATTCGGGATTTTACGAATTTGATGTGCTATTTATTTATTAATATCTATTTTTCGGTCAAAAACGCTCCGAGTTTTCTTTGCGTAGTGATACAATAATTTCCGATTGGCTTTCTGGTTTCACAGAACTTCATCTAATCTTTCTGCCCTACCAACTCTTTTTCCATCAGAATGGGGTTTTCTAGTGAAAACTTAGATGTTGAAGCATGGGCGGTGTTCGGATGAACAGAATGTCCAAGGAGGGAGAACTGTCCAAGCTTGTTCATAAGCTTGATGATCTAGCTGTTGATACAGTTATGAACGAGCTCTTTAAGAACTACAAGACTTGGATTTTGGATTTATGCTTTCAATGCCTTTTTTTGATATATGCAAGTTATGTTTCATCGTGTAGGCTTCTTTCTTTAAGGTCAGCAAGAGATACAGCAGAGAAAAAGACTCTACATGGGTTTATATCTTATGATCCGGGGTGAAGCAGCAAATGTTCGCTTCATGTAAAAATGTTTACGCTATCTTTTTTTTTTCATAATGCGAGTCTGACTCCCTAGTTTTTTTTATATTACCTAACTTTTTAGGGGAACTCTGTTCTGCGAGTTTTTTGCCTTGTTCATAATCAAGTTCAGCCTATATGATGTTTAGATGGCATATGAACTACAGGGTTTATTGGCCGGAAATGTCAGCATTGGTACTGGTCAAAATCAAAAACCTTCTTACGGTGGGGATGATGAGGCCTTTTTGCATAAGGTTATAACACCACTTTATCGTGTTATTGAAGGGCGACAATGCCTTGATGTTTTTGGTGTTCATGGTTTAGGGTTTAGATGTGACACTGTTTGTTATGATATTCCAGGAAGCCAAGAGGAGAAGAGCAGAAATGGAAAAGCTCAGAAGGTTTATTGTTCTGTATTGGTCAAAAAGCTGTTGATAATCTTGATCAGGTAAATATCCCCTGAACTCTGAGAAGAATCACTGTGTTACGGCAAAAACACTTTTTTTTATCATTCCCTTTATAAATTCAAATTACAGTTTACAGTCTAACATGAGTTCTTTCTTGGTCATTACAGTATTTTACTTCTTATATGGAAAACTGTACCTGTCATTTAGCGGGCTGGATAAGGCAATAGTGAAATATGCTAGGGCGGAGGGAGACAATGCTTTTAAGGGCTTCACAATCTGTTGTTCAATTAGGTCTTTTGCGTCATGGAAATTGGGCTTGAGAGAGGGTTTAGACCTGCATTAGGTGACATAAGAATTCTTCGGCTTGCAGCCGTCTTCTTTACTTTCTCTCTTGGTACAAAGGTCCACTATTACGGACACTTGCATAGTGGTGCAAAAAACAGAGCAAGCGCGCGAAGGTTTTGTGGGCCCACGGCATCTTGATCCGATCCCTCTCTTGACTCGCAAGACGCGCTTTACTCACCATAGAATAGATCGAGGTTTCTTTATCCGCTTGTCAGGCTAGATTCCATCCGATCTTCTTTGACTGCTTATATACAAAAGAAGTGAGCCCTTCCAAATAGCCCAGAAAAAAGGCCTAAGCCCATATAGCCTCGGCCTGTCCAAATGATGTTCAGCGGTCTCTACCCAAGTAGCTGTGGCCAAGGACCCGCAACCAGTCAATCATGCTATCCTGACCTTCAACCAACCCTTCGATTCCGCTTCTGCAGCAGTATAGAATCTCGGTCCCTTACCTTGATGCCTACAGCTCAATTTGTTTTCCAGTGATGGGCTTTTTCTTTTTATTCTTCTTGTGTTGTTTCTGAATGGCATCATAGCTACACGAGGGAAAGCGATGCTGCCCCACTCTGCCGCAAAAGGGGGGCCGCTTTCTTCCCCCAAAAAATGCCAGTTCGGCCCAGCAAGCAGCATAATTATGTTCCGAGGCTGCGTTTTCATTCCAGCAACAGTAGTATATGGTTCAAAACGCCTTGTTCCATCCGGCGCGAATCCCCTCCATCACTAGTATGGGTGGAGGTGTTATTTGTATTGCAATAATGAAAAAATGTACGAACACAAATAATGAGCAGACCAGCCCACTTTTATATGTGGGTTCATTTCAGAATGTTTTTTTTATCAATTCAATTTGAGAACTAAGAAAGCAGTCTACTCATGTACTCTAGCTTCGCTAATGAGATAAGGTAGTTGGCTTACTTGCTTGTTAGAGGACAGGTAGTGAACTAATTGCTCTTCTTAGAGAGAAGGAGATGCTTTTGAACACCCTATTCTCAAACAACTTATTCTAGCAGCGTATTCTCGGGGATGGCTGCTATCTTTCTAAACAGGAGGAGGAAGGGGAAGGGCTTTATGAACATAAGGACAATGTAGGAGAAAAGGCTTCCACATCTCTCTCTTTATCTCTTCTTTCCCCATTGCCAAGATCCTTCCTCAAAAGGCTCTATTCCGGGTCTCATCTCATGCAAAGAAGATTGATAGGAGAACAGTTCAAACTCCCTTAGACGCTTTGTCTCTTTATTATTACCGGATTGAAGGATTGGTAAATGTCACTATGCTTAAGACATGGAATTGGACATCTTTCCTTGGCTAGTCATTCCCACCTTCATAGGAAAGATCTTCCAGTAAGGAGAGTTAATGGGACTCTTTTTTTTAGATTGAATTGCTGATCTTCAGATCTTCAAATTCCGTAGAATGATGTATTAAATCAATCGATGCTGTGTGGGTCATTCACTCTAGTTACGTCCTCGGAACCTCGCCTTTTGGTGCTTGGACGTCGTTTGCCGACAACGATCCTAGGCTAGAATAGCTAATAGGCTAGCTTACTTGCTAGCTTTCGCCTTCAACACGAATGACGTGATAATCCGGAGTTTGAACTGTGAACAGTTTCTTTCTTTTTTTCGTTAGATAAGAGAAGGCTGCTTTTAGTTAGAGTAGGCGACGAAAGATCGTAGCCTAGAGTCTACATAAGGTGCTTTCGAGTTCTAAGAGTTTGATTCTCCCTTCTCACGTTCACGCTTTATAAACGCTATGATAAGTAGAAAAAGAAGTGATCTTCCATTCATCGAGATGGAATAGGGTGTGAAGTGAAAGGCGTTCGAGAATAGGGGTCGTGGAATAATTGTTGGGTTCGATTCCCATAGCCCCGGTGTGGAATCAAGAATGATGAAACGAGATATGAAATGCCTGCATTAAGATTTAAAACTTGTCGTCTACTTTCAGGAAATGTTTGGAAAAGAAACTGACAATAATACAACGCCGTATTCTCGGAAGATTGAGGAACAAGAAGAGATCTATTAAGAGAAAGATTGATTCGAGAAAAATCTTCACAGTTACATCCAATTACAAACTACACGAAAGTTGTCCCTTTTTTATGGAAATTTACCCATCACAGAGATGCACAGAGGAACAAAACGAACTTCATATATCCCTTTTCTCCTCAATCCAGAAACAAGATCGGACGTTATTCCGGTTCGTCTCCATTTTTGTGAAACTATTCCTCAAGCAAGGCAGCCGATAAGTCATCGAAGGATTTTTGTGAATAATGGAATGGTCAACATTACTCATTTTAAACTCTCCCACGGTGATATAATATCTTTTAAAGAAAATGATGCCGGTGAAGAAATCGGAAAAAGAATAGAAGAAATCGGAAAAAGAATAGGCAAATCACAAAATTTCCAGTTGCGTTCTGCTATGCAAGAAGAAGACTTAGAAAGAACAAAGAAGTTTGGATCCGAAAAAGTATGCTTAGGTAGTTATTTCGCTGAGCACAACAGAATGAAGAGGAATTTTTATCATTTCAAATCCCTATTCTTATCGAATAGAAGGAACGATAAAAACCGAAATATTCCTACTCGAATAAGAAGTCCTATAGTTGACAACTCTTCTTTATATAGTAATTCGACCTATTGCTCCGCATCCCCCCCAGAAGTTGACTAGGAAGAGAATAATCAAAAGGATTGAACTACCTACTCATTATTCGGAGGTGAATCATAGAACACCAAAAGCTGTGGTATCTTATGGACCTAACATAGGTCATATCCCTCACGACATAAGATTGAAAGATCCAAACCTTCTTCTTCGGAGCGGAAACGGACGTGGCCAAAACATATAAATATCGTAGCCTTAGAGTCTACATAAGGTGCTTTCGAGTTCTAAGAGTTTTCTTTCACTTATAGATTCCAGCGAGGAGCTATTCAAATTTCCCTCGCGGATGGGGGAAGAAATAGAGAGCGTCCCACCAATTATCATAATAAAGAGATAAATCACTTCGCATAATTCTTATTATGTGATTCTTTCTTTTAGATAGCATATATATACGTTTTAGAGATCGAGATGTGTTCCTAAGATTATAAAAAAAACAAAACAAGCAACAGAATCGCATTCAAGGTTAAACATGACTCTAGAGAGTGACCAAAATACGAAGTTCTCTTCTTTCTCTTCTTTCTTTTTGGCTTATTCAACAAACGGTATAAGACTTATCTAATCTAACTACCGCACTATCTATGTCCTATTCTTAGACTCTTATACCTGCTCCGATCGGAGATGAAAACAAGAGAGAAGGAGCTGCTATTGAATCCGGTCTTAGATGGTTGGAAGACAGAAGCAATAGCATGATAGGAATAGCAGGTTGAATAGAGATGACATCACAATAGGATGAAGACGAGACTTCTTATCTGCTTTCACGTGGAAATGGAGAATGTAAAAATTCCTTTGAAAGGCAACTAGTGAGAGGGATTACTTGCTAACGTCCCTCAGGGATTTGGACAACAACTAGGCTATTAGCAAGAATAGGTTTTGCAAGGTGAATCAGAATAAGAGTTAGCAGGGCTAGGCTCCCTCTCCTTGGGCTTGTTGGCCTAGCTGTTGGTTTTTTCCGGTGCTAGTGAATCAGATGTTTGAAGGCAAAATGCCACAGAAGGAAGAGAAATAGCTGTTCGCAAGGGAAGTGACATAGTTAGTGGAAATGGAACCATCGAATGCAGAATTACGTAATTCTGCCGGATCAATTTCCTTAGGCCGGAGGCGCGCACAACAACCAAACCACTTTGAGGGATTTATCGCTGGGGCTAATCTTCTCCTAAGCTGAACTCACATAAACGCTTCAACTATTTGTTTCTTTATAAAGTGAAGTCTAGCTAATGCTATGAATGAGTATCCAAGAAAGCGTAATCTGACCTGACTAGAGTATGGGTGCGGGAGGAATAAACCTACAGACGATCTTTCCGTTCCCCAAGGTGTGATTCTGGTTCCCAGCCCTTAACCCGGATTACCAAAACGAAGAATAGCTATGTTTCGTTCATCTCTTTCTCTTCCGTATCTTCACTATGTCATTTCTGGATAGCTAGATTCGATAGAAGCCTAAAACTCTGGGCTTATTATACGGTAGCACTCGCAAAGGGAAAGCCCCTATGAAAGGAAAAATGTAAATCTTCAATCCCTAGCGAAAAGTACTCTTCACTGCTGGCTCCAAGATCTACAACTAAAGGGTCCCAACTCTCTATTGTATACTGGGTTCGTTTCCTATTTTCGTGAATCGCGTTTTTCAAGTTTTCTGTTTTTCTTTCTTTATCGGACAGGTGTATGCTGGAGAAGAATGAAGCCTCCCCTCTAAAGGAAGTCGATATACTTACTGTCTTGCTTTTTCTTTCTTCAACTCATTTGTAAGGAAACTCGGATGAAAGAAAAAAATAGGTAGCTCTGCTCTAGCTTACACTCCCAAGTATACGATTATGAAACCTTATCTTATTTAGGAGTGACATAACCCGGTTTCATTTAAAAGGGGTCCTCTAGCCAGCCCTTTAAGATAAGATATATAACTATAACTCAACAGAATTCTCCAGCCGTCCCGCTTTGGTAAAGGAATGTTACTCTGATTGGTCATGTTGGCGATGCCAAGCATGCTCAGGACGGATCTAGCGCTAAGAAAGTAGGAAGGAGGTTTTCCAGCGATCTTGGCCTGAAAGCTATTTCCTAAATGCGAGAGGGTTTGACAGATGACCGGCGGAATTGCATTCATTCATAGGTATCCTATCTCTCGGTTATAAAGAAGAAGGAAAGAGATTCATATGCCTCTCCGGTTCCTAAGGCGTAACCACGCAATCTTTAGGTCATCCGGGTGGCGTGATTTTCATTTGTTTTTGATACATGTCTGGGCAGGTACTCACTTGCCCACCGACCCGTCTCTTATACGATGAAACTCAGTCCATCAACTATATAAGAAGAGGAGACAGAGAGGTAGTAAGTTGCCCGCTTGTAGCAAGTTTTTACAGGACGTAGCTAAACCTTCCGAGGGACATCCTTCTATGTCAAAGAAATCTTACCCAGTAGTTGAGAACCATTATACGGATTCAGCCCGGGGCGACCGGAGGGAGGATCTTCATTCCAGTATAAGCAGTTTATCTCTACTAAAGAGGGTAAGCGAGACATAGCCCAGAAGCTTTTAGCCAGATTTAGAATTCGGTGTGTGACCATGAAACAAGAATTTGAATAAGGCTAATAGATGACCGGATAGCTAGGCCGGTAGATCACATAGGGGACCCCTCTCATTTTAGGAAGCGGATTTTCTTGGTTGGCCATTTATTCTCCAGATTTCTGTTATCCTACGATATTGGATTTCAGAATGAATATTATTCGACTTTCTCCTTCTCTCGAAACCTCTCTAGCTTTCCATTTTTTTAAAAGTATGTATGTACGTAGTTCAAGTTTTCGCCCGATTCACCAAGGAATATTTTGGTTGGTCGAAGCGCTGGACGAACTGCTATTTTGCATAGGGGGAGTAAGATAGGCTAGGTGCTTTTACTCAACTCGTGAAGGTTCATTTATAGTTAGCATAGATTAGGAGTCTATCTCAGTAAACACTGGAGTAGATCTATACTAATGAGATACGATACATGCAAACACACCAAAGAAAAGCAATTGACTTAGGATAGGAGTGGATTTCCACGAAAGAAAGCCCCATGACCTACTATGCACCAAGTCCAGGAACCCGAGTCCGAGTACAGTGAATCAAGGAAGAGACAGCAGCTTAAGTCTATGTCATCAGGCTCAATGCAAGGTCCGTCGAAATCTTCCGGATGGGTCTAGCATCCGTAGGCTTGTAGTCGTTTTCGTTTCATTCCACTCCTTCAGTTACTCCAGCGCCAAGCTCGGGAAATACCTCTCACGCACCACGGTCGTCTCTTGACCACGCAATGACCTTCCCAGAATGGGTTATAATATAATGCAGAAAGCATAATCTAAAAGGGAAACCCATCCAGGGGATATGCAGATAGAGCGCCCAAGACTTGGCAGGGAACGGGACCGTGATTCTGAACAGGAACAGACAAGATGGACAAGAGGAAAGCAAGGCCAAGAAGCCTCCGGGATAGACTCCTCCCTCTCTACGTGGGAGCAACATAGACAGTTCCTCGAAGCCGGGAATATTATTTTGCCCCCTTTCAAACTCCACGGAACATGTTATTCCCACTCCTCTTGAGCCGTATGCTGTCCTGTCCTCAGCTAAACTAAGCCAGGTGGTATAGAACCTGTTTGTTACAAAGATACCTCCGACAAGACGGTTCAGGAAAGTGCTAACAGGGGCAAAAGACTAGCATTCGATGCATCAATGCTTGCGTCGTCCTCATCAACAGTCAAGTAAGAAGTGCCACAGCTTCCTGAACCTAATCAAAAATCGTGACATTGGTAATCGCTTCTGAGATCAAGCTAGTCTGATTCACGTGGCAAAGGGCATTCCTTGTCCTCAAGTCCCACATCTGATTAAATAGGAGCCTCTACGAGAAAAGTGGAGTCTGGGCATGAATATGAGATGAGTGTCCTCCCTCTTATCCCTTCCCAATTGTTTGGGTTTCATTTCAAGAGCTTGCCTGAGCCATCTACAGCTTTGAGTCAATAGCACCTGGTTAGTGATTCAATTCAAACAGAAAGACAACTGCAGTTACGGCTAAAACAGACAAGACTAGTACCGGTAAGACCAAGAGCTAAAAGGAGGGCAGTAAGAGTCACAGCGGATGTGCCAAGAGCTGATTCAAATGAAATAGCTGTTAATGAAATAGCAAAGGCGAAAAGACTAGCATCAGATTTGTCTACTTCTCTTCCTAAACCAACAGGTAATACCAGTCCTTCCCTGCTCTGCTCTTGTCTTCGATAAAGGAAGATCCCATGCATTTATAAAATATATGTTTACAGATGATTGATTCTTTCGGATTCCTCCTTTAGAGTCAGGCATGAAGCCTATTTTACGGGGAGTGGCGGGTCAAGCCTTACCTTACTGTTGCAAGTCTTTTCGTGTGCATGTCTGCTTTCTTGTTCTCAGATGCTACATAACGGCTCTTTAACGCATTCCCTAGCTGAATAAATTAGTCCGCCTTTTAGGTTGTTGCGCCTTATCCGCCTCATGAGGCAATTACCAGTCTTAGTTCACAGGAATGTGATCTTTGCCTTAGAGAAAGAATTGAGAATACGTACAGCAAGCCCCTCCTCTCCTTTACAGTCTAAGTTCCTCCACTTACTCCACTAGGTTGGCTAGAGCCTTGTTACTATAGTTCGCGCTACTGAGATCATCGTTGATTGGGAGAGATAAAGCTTTTGCGCTTGGGCCAGCAACATTCTTGTTTTAAAAGACGTATAGGCAATTCTTTATTATGATCATATGGATCGCTTTTCGTGACTTTTCTTTCCATAGGGGACCGAGAATCCGTCTTTTGATCCCCCTCTAGCCTACTCTCGTCTTTCGAATGAAGCTTCCGATTTAGTTGGTGCAGACGCTGAAGGATCAGCTGACACTAGATAGGAAAGGCTTTCGATCGAGAAGCTCTCGAACCTGTTCCGAAGTCAGTTTAGGATTCGGTTGGTGTTCCGACATCCCGAATCGAGGTGGCTCTAAAGGTCAGGTTTGCCTACCTCTTTACAGAGAGAAGAGAGGAAAAGTGATCTCTAGCATATTCTTTTTGAACGGAATCCATCTTTTGATATCAATTGAACAGAGGCTAAGTTGTGTCATATCCAGTGGATAAAGGGTAGGTTCTTAAAAGGCCTTCGAAAGGAAACTCCTGCAAATCCTGGATGGATAAAAGTGTACCCTTGAGTGAAAGCGCGCCCCTTGGTCCTATTGCTACTGCTTCTGATTCACTTGCTAACAGCGCTAGTCACCTCTTTACTTAGTAAACTACCCCATTCGTAGTGTCAAGCCTTCCCTTCCTCTACTGCTGGTCGACTAGGACTAAGTCAACTTGCTCGTGGAAAGGCAGGAGTGAAAGCTCAATCCAAGACATGAAAGCGGAATCACAACTGTCGAATCTCGTGCTTAAGCAAACTGACGTTTACCATAATTCCCCTTCTATTCCCAATAGCGGATTCAATAGGAGCGCATTATTCCTTTATTGATTCAAAAACCTTCTTCCCTCCCGCAAAGAGCTTATTCTCTTCCTCGACGTGCCAAAGCCCCTTCTAATGTCAAATTGGATGCTTCCTCTACTTCCCCTGCTACTCCTATAGCTATTACGACTGCTACTTTTCAAAGTGCCTCCTACCCCCGGGGAAAGAAAGAGCTATGCTATTGACCGGACCCTTTTTTCTCATTTTGTTTGCAAGATAAGGCATTTCACTTTCAAGCCATAGGGGTAGGGCTATGTTTCATTAATGAATAGGGAAAGCCAGACCAATTACCATACGCCTCAAGGGTCTATACTTCAGGAGGTATGCTAAAGAAAGCCATGCAAAATGAGAGCCCATGTACTCCCTCCGGATCTGGTAAAGCAGCAAGTCCAGGGTGCTCATCGACCCTGTAGCCCTACGGTAAAAGGAAGGAGAAGACGTGTAATAGCCATCTATTCAGAGTCGTCTTCATCCATGAAGTGATCGAGATCAGAGTAAAGTAAATAGCACCTCTTTGTACTAATAGAATATACTTTCAGTCTTTCTCTCGCTAGCAAAGGTGAACTTCGAGTGAAGAGAGCAGAAGTTCTGAATACACGGAGTCTGTCCTTTTGCTGTAATATAGTCACATCCTCCAATTCATTATTTGAAATGAATAGGTCTATTTACTTGAAGACCAGAGGAGGAAGTGTTGAATGAAACCGAAACCCTTCTTTCATAGTTGGGTACCGATAAACTCCTAGATCGAAAGGTTATAAATCGGCCAACATGACAGGCCCTAGTTGCGGAGTAGTAAAAGGAATGAACTTATACCCAGTGAACAGCACCTAAAAACCACTTTTTAGACCATAAGTGACCCTCTCGATAGGCAGATAATCGTGTGTGGAAGGTTTCCGGAGAAAGATAGGCACCATTTCATTATAATAAAGAAATCCTTAACGATACCGGGGCGGATAGGGTCGTTATCAACGAGCAAGAACTAGTCTGATGGTCGCCCCATAAAAGTGGAAACTTGCGAGGGTTCATCAGGTCCTAAATTAGTAAGTGGATCTCTTCGATCTCGGGATAGTACCTATATACAATACTGGAAGAATTAGATCTTCGGCAAGGCGAGCCCCTAGAGGATGAGAATCCAAGGCATAATTCTTCAATCAATGGAGAATCCCCGCTATAGAGCCAGTCTAAAAGGAAAGGGATTTTCGCAGGTCATTCATTGTACTCTCGGTCAAAGAAATGCTTACGTTACGGGCAATTCCATATGTTCATAAGGAATTCGAGATGGGGCACTTACAGTAATTTGGCCAGTTTAATGGGTAGCAACCGAATCTGAGAAAAGCCAATAAAGTGATCGTAGAACGCCAACTTCCAAGTTCAGAAAGATATTTGAAAACTCTTTATGAGTGGTTTCACCCCGCTTAAAAACGCTCTCTAACGGCCTTTCGAAAAGATTTTCATTGGGATTACGAAGTTCAGAGTTGATCGACGGAGTTTAGTGATGAGTGGATGAATCAGTGAGTAGTATTGCATTCAAGCCCCGGTTGCTTCCTCTGAGAATAGAATGAACCCTCTCTGGAAATAGATGCTAGGCAGGAAGGAAAGCTTTGACGAGCAAAGTAAACTACAAATGACATAAGAGACGTGAGAGCTCGCATAGCTTCTCTTCTGTAATCTCCATCCTATTATCTAGCCCCTCCTCGGTACTTTAATGACCACTGCCCTCCAGTTAGCAGTTGTTGCGAGTTCATTTATTGTATTTACTGGCAGAAGTATGGACTGATTGTGGCTATGAATCTCCTTAGGAGTTTTTATTAGCCCTTGCCTAGTCAGTCTCTTAGTGAGTTGTATATATGTATTTGGCAGATTGATTTACTTATGGTGGCTCTTTTCTTTTGTCATTAGCCTTTCCAAAGGAAGTCTATTAGTAGGATGCCCCGAACCCGATACCAACCGTCCTTAAAGACAAGATTTGAGTACTAAAATGAAATCTATTAGTTTAGGCTCTCTAAAGCATTGGATGGCTAAAAAGTGAGGTATTCATTCCATTCCTGCCAAAGAGGAGCGATCGGGAGGTAGGATGTTTTGTTTGGTTGTTTTGATCGACGACGACTTTTGAAGTAGGGATTTGACCGAACCGACCAAATCTTCCTCGTCTCGAAGTGAAGACGAAGTTGAGTAACATTCTCTTTCTGATATGGGCAGCAATAAAACCTACTTTCAAAGCATTACAATAGGTCCTGGAGAGCACTTTTCCAATCAAAGTTCAAACCCAATTTAGAACCGGACGATCGAGCAGGTGAAGTCGAAGTTCTAAATTCGAATATCACTCCAGGCGGAATTATAAGATAAGGAAGATTGAAGAAAGAGAATGAAGCGGGAAGGACAATATAGACGGATTTAGTACTTTTATAATTCTAAGGAGAGTGGTTCAAAATAATCTATTGCATACTACGCCAATAGCAAAGCAGTTTATCGTAGGGGTCAAACCAAAGATTCTAACTCGGGTAGGCTCCTAGTACGTGAGCCAGAGTCACCTTCTTTTCGAGGGGAGTGTTCTAGCAAATAGTAGCTCCAAGGTCGTTAGCAACTGCAGTGGGTTTAGCGAGTCCAACAGATAGGAGCCAATAAATGGATTGAAGAACGAACGGTTCAGAATCCAAACCCTTTATAACCTCTAAATTGCACGAGCTAGCAAATGCAACCACTTGAACCAAAGCCTTAATATCCTCTTCATCAAACTGCAGGAACAAAATATACAGAAAGCGGCAAGCCCAAACAAAAGAAGTGGTAATAAAGGACCCATTCCCTCCCGAATAGGGGTTGGGAGTCCTAATTTCACCATAGCAGATCGAATAGAGCTTTTATTAGCCCTGGACCTTCCTTCTAGTTAAGCCGTCCTCGAGGACACGTAGCTCACCTGTAGAACTTTTTTTAGAATGATTTCTCATGAGCAACGAATGAGAACTTGAAAGAGGATTGGATCGATTGCCTAGGAGACCGGAAAAGCAAAGATAACGAAGACAGGAGCACTTCGGAACTAATTCCACTGAAGAAATAACCTTACTTCCCAAACGGGAATAATCGGAATGGGAGATGGAGAAGGGGGAGAGCAGGTTCGGGGAAAGAGAACTACAGAAAGCTTCAGCTCACAGTAGTATAGGGAAGATTTGCTTTCTAGCTAATTAGTAGTAGGGAACTTAAAAAGAGGATTTGCTTCCTTTCTAGTATACGAGAACTTCGAACTACATATTTGAGTCTTTGTATTTATTAGTGGCAATAAAGAGAAAGGATAAACTTCGAATCCCTCAATCAATCTATTTTCTATGGCGAAGTTCCTTATATAGAAATAAATTGAAGAACAATAAATAGGTCCGGTCTAGAATTCATTCGAATAATCAGCACTATAGGGCTTTTCTTAAGAAACAATAGATGGGTAGCTCGCCAGTAGCAAAGCGATTTCAACCAGGTCTGTCAGTATTATTCCCGGCTAGGTTCTTCAGGGCTCAAAAGCAAAGAAGCAAGGGATGACCCACCCTTAAGCAGAATCCGAAGATCAGTCCCTCCGCCTGAGTAGAAACCTAAGGAAGCGTAATAGCGGATTGGCGGTCAAGGCAAGGCTAGCTCGCTATTTAGTAAGTGCAGGGCTATCCCACTATTTTAGTAAGTAATTCGTCTCGGGTAAATCAAGAGTAGGGGCTCCACAGATCATAGAAGGCCAACTTCCAAGTTCATAAAGTCATTTGTGAACGAGTTCTAGGCGGTTGTACTATAAATCAATGAAATATCTTGATTCAATTCAAATCTCGTAATGAAAGACATTAAGGCTTGTTCACTATCGAAAGAAAGCTCCTTTATTTCTATGGAAGTACTGTGTTAAGAAGATATTCCTATTGATCTATTCAATAACGATAGGTCTTGTCAGAGCCTTCTTATGCTTCCTTTCTTCTTCTTTTTCGCGCAAAAACAGAGATCGAAAACTCAGGAGAGGATTGAGTAGCCTCCCGTTGGAGCTTCTCGTTTTCCACCTGACGTATTTCTTGCTCAATTATCTAAAGTCTGATAAAGATATCCATGGCTACTCAAATCCAGTGATTGGTATCGTATAAATCATTCAGTCAAGTGGAAACGGAAATCTTGCCGACTTATAAGTTCGGCCCCTTTCTTTGAACCTAAATAACCATCTTTCTGCGGATCGTAGGCCACTCTTTCATTGGTCTTTCTCTAAGACCCTTGGGCTTTTACTCATTGATAGCCGGAAGCAGTCGTCTAACCGGAAGCGGAAAAAGCAGTATCGACGGATCTACAGTGTTCTAAAAGCTCTCTATCCAATAGCCGCCTCAACTTCTGAAGCGAAGTCCCTCAGGACAAGCTGAACGGTAATGCTTATCGTTGCACTTGTGTTATCTTATAGAATATGATCTGGAATGAAAGCTCTGATAGTCGATCGAGGAATCTGCGCCCAGTAGAGCTTAGCCACAGAGTAGACCGAAATGGTCTCGCGAAGCCGGTCCCCGTGTGATGAATATCCTTGATGAGCTTGATTTCCATACATATGCTTAACACATCCTATCTTTTACGGACTTACAGTAGAATAAAGGATATCGAAAAGAAGGTTCTTAACAAAAAGGGATTTCTTGCTTCCATCAAATAGGATTGGGCTAAAGCAACTGTACAACAGGCGATGTTATCGTTATCAGCGATGCCTCGCAGCATGGAAATGTTATTTATTATTCTCTTAACCCTTCATCACCTTCTCTCCACTGCCGCTCTTCCTATTATTCTATTATTTCCTACATCATGTCGGAATATCTACATCGTCCTAATCGCCTTAGGACTCCCCAATCTTTCCGAGAGGCCTCTCACCCAGAGTTCGCCTTCTTTCAACTCTGCCTATGCCGGCTTAATTAGTCATTTTCCATCTGTATCTTATATACATATACTCTACATGGAATAAGACTCCGGAAAACAACGGTTGCTTATCTGCCTCTATAGGGGGGTGTTTCCTAACTGAACTTATTGGGTTGGCAAAGCCTTTCCTCAAGGATGGTCTTTCATGTCGGTCAGAGGAGAGCTCGAGGAGATAGCAGTCGATACACTATGGATGATTCGGCCAAGAAACCAGTATGTGGGACGCGAAATGTCAGGCATATTATGAGGCAGGCTAGTTTGGAATAGCCCGCTGAGAGCTCTGAGGCGCAAGCAGCTTCTCTTTCAAATCCAAGATATAGGACGACAGTTGCATAGATGGCTCATAAAAAGTGAATACCTGTCTTAATCGCTAACCCCGGGATCGAATAGGTATCTTGCGCTGTCACATAAAGAAATTGAAGCGAGCCAGTGAATTCATATGCAGAAGACTACACTACGGATGAGAGCGCCGTTCATTCATATTAAGACATGGTGAACTACAAGAAGCGATAAGGAAAGGGCGAAGAACAAGCCCCCAATTTCTTCTATTCGGATAAGAAGTCAGCCACTTACTTAACTGTGAACACCAACAGCATACGAGAGTCTGCAGCACCAGAGTCTTCACCTTCGCGAGTTCACAGCCCGGGCGGCAAGGAAGAGTGACTGAGCAAGCAGCGCGGCATCCTGTTGGCCAACCAACTTCCTATTATCTTAAAAGAGAACATCCGCGTTTGACTGAGAAGCATTCGACGACGAGAGCTGGTGGGAGTTCCTCTTTCAAGACAAGACAGAGTGCAGTTAGCGACTCAGTCCACAGATTCGGCTTAGTAACAGATTAACAGAGTCGGGTTGTAAATGAATGACATAGCGTTCTTGACGTACTGGAGTTATAACATTTGAATTGATCCCCATTGAGTTTAGGAGTTATGAATCCGCAGATTCTTGAAGTTTTGTGCGACATGGCCACCGAAATTTTGACTATTGCAGGAGTTGCATATATACCTCTCATTGTGTTGATTGTCTTTAGGGCCGGCAGCCTTCGTGGTTTAAATCAAGAGAATACAAACGAGAGGGACCTGTGTTTTGATACAATAAAAGAGCAAATAAAAAAACAAGATAGAATACTTGCTCCAGTTATCTAATTATTCCCCTTTGCCGTCTGGTCAGAGGATCCAAGACGCAGCAGCCTTCCTCCATCAGGATTCAGAATCCTTCGAACGACTGCTGACGATTTTGACAAATCTTACCGACAAAGTCAGGAGTTTCAACAAATTTGACTATATCTCTCACAGTGAATATGGGGTATTTGGACATGAGAGACCGTGCAGGAGCTACTACAATGGATTTTGCGGAAGTACTTCTTTATTATAAGCGAGGACCGCCTTTTCTGTTACTCGTCGTTTGGCTTGAATCTCGTTCCTTAGGAGGCTCGCAAGTTGAACGAAGTGACATTGGAAATAAGGCTCCTCCCCGAACATGCCTTCGGTGAAGGTGGGGGTTCGGTTGTTTCATCTCGTGCAAGTTAGGTTTTGGTTGTATTGGCTGCAAGCGGAACGTAGGCGCTTTAGGTGTGTGTTGACCATGCACTCTCGCTTCGTGTAATGTCGTATGTATGATAGAGGTGGTGATTGACCTCAATGCTAATGGTTATCCCCAAGGTTCAACGAATGAATGAGATCGTACCCGGATAGAGATGATGGTCTTCCTCTGATGTCTCCAAGCCGGCCATAATAGAATAGATAGGCGAAGCAGTCAATAGCAGTCTGTTCTCGCCTATCGATAGATAGCAGGTTGCTTCCAAGCTCAAACCATTTGAAACAACAAGCAACGTTTTAGAATCTATTTTTGAAGTGAAAAAGAGGGAGCGGGGAAGGAAGAACAGCCGTTTTACTTTGGCACATGAGGTGGCGGGTTTGGCTAGGTAACATAATGGAAATGTATCGGACTGCAAATCCTGGAATGACGGTTCGACCCCGTCCTTGGCCTCGGGGGAGTGGCGAGCAGCACGGAACTTGAATCAATCAAATGGTAGAGAACGATAAAATCAATGTAGCGGTACGCCCTAAAGTCGATGGGAAATCAAAATCATGACTCTTCATGTCTGATATTCCAAGTCGTAAGTAGCATAGCGCAAAAGCAAGTGGCGAGGATCCACAAAAACTGAAGTAATAAACAACAATGACAATGTCCGATTAACACATCAGAAATGAGGTATATGCACATTCTTATTTTGAGTTCGTTCAGTAAACGATTATTCTGTAGTTCTAGTTCGAATGGTATGCCGGGTTTAGAATCGAGTCAAAATGCTATGACGGAGTCAGAATTGAGTATGAGTTCTAAACAGGATGATTTTAAAATCAAACTAAAAGAAGAAGGCCAGGGAAACTAATGTGATAAGATCCATGAGAACTGATATGAGTGTAGTAAGCCAGAGTAAGATGTATGAGGGTGCGAGTAACAAGAGTCTTCGAATGTCTAATTATTTGATCAGAATCTCCATAGTTTTGTTTCATGCTTATTTTTTTTATACTTGGCATTTATATTGATTGGCATTGATTTTAATCTGGTTCTTATGAAACTCCAATCCATGCTTCTGGGGAAGTATCTCCACTTCCTCTTTAGTCGCTTGGGGTGGGGGGGTATAATTTTATTAGCAGTCCTTTGTTTTGATCCGGAAACCATGGGGAAGATGATGGCTCCTTCGGGGGGCCTCTGGCTCAGGATCAGGTGAGGGGCGCTGTAGGAAGCCTTGCCCGATAGTCTTTTTGATGACATTATTGAAACCCAATTCCGAACGGAGCTTCAGATAGAGAAAAGCGCTTCGTTCGGACAGGGTGAAATAAGATTCCTTTTGAGATAAAAGGCACCAGATTAGGGGGGTCCTATTCTATCCTAATGGTAGGGGCCATTCTCATTGGAGACGTACATGGACCACCTTAATAAAATAGAGACCCAGGGGACCCACCGTAGCCTGCCTTATATAAGGCTTCTGGATGCAATTGATAGGAAGGAATTCTAACTGGACTTTGATGGGATAAAAAAAAGGAGAGCCTGGTATAGCTCATCTTTGTCAGCGGCATTACTCTTTTGCTTGGAATTCGAATGAGGTAGGGATAAATGTAATTCTCTCCCCGAATTCCACTGATGGTGAGGAATAGAAAACTACGGGGTCATTCTCTAGTTGAAAATAAAGCCGACTTCGTATTCCATATTTAGATACTATGCCTTTTTAGGAGATCGTTCGTGTACAACAACCTTAACCGCACAAGCCTGGGCTGGGCCTACCTCCATCCCTAGAGGAGCCGTATGAGGCGGAAGCTCCACGTACGGTTTTGAAGCCGAGCCTTTCCAGCAATGGGGCCTAGGGGACCGATATGATGATTGGGTTTAGGTAGGGCGGCCGGCCTACTACGGGCACCTGTAGGGATTAGTGTGTGAGACCGCGATCCCACAAACTGACGCATGGGACTCACCCTTGACTTGGGAATAGAGAGGGGAAACATAGCATGTCACAAGAGCGAGCCGGGGCTTTTAGAGATGAGGCCTTTTTGGCGAAGCCAAGTCAATTTCGGGCCACCAAACCCTGCAACTGATGAGAAGGCCCTATGGAGTAAAGGTAAGCGTGTACGTTGTCACACTCCCTGCCTTCCAAAGGTGCCTAGAGGACGGGCCAGACGCAGCAGAGGCGCGACAACCCGGGAGCGGATTCCCCGCCGGCAGGGGGGGACAGGAGACGGCCATCTCGAGGCACATCACGACCTACAGGCAACACCGGGCGAGACCTGGGAAGGCAAACCCGATTTGGAGTCAGAGGATCCATAGTACCTGCAGCCCCCACGGACTTCATATTCATCATTTTGAAAGCGGGGGGGAAGGGATCTCTTTTCTGCAACGGAAAAAAAACGGAGCAGATTTGACTCGGCACAACCTAACGATACATCCACAATACCAATGATCTGCGCCTATAATGCGTTTGCTATATCTCTGCTCTATAAAGCTATACAGGCAACAACAAACGCGGTTTTACCTGGGGCGAGAAATGCTTTAGGGAACAACCAAGTACCATCCGACAGTCTTTCAGAGTGAAAGAAGCAGGTATTCATAAGCGGGACGACAGCTCAAAATCGCACATTTAGCTTTTCACGATCAATCTTCAAACCTTAGTTTCAGCAGCAAAGGGGGAAGGAGGCCTACCGAAGTCATTTTCCTAGGTGAAGGTAGGTTCACCAGGGTGAGAAGAATCGGTAGTTGTTAGACTAGCTCTGGCTTGATGACTGCTTTCCTTGGTTTCAAAGGCCTGGCTAACAAAGCCAGAACTCCTAATTCAGGGCGGGAAGGCGAAGTCACTAACTAGACCAGAGGAAGAGAAAGGATCGATCCGGCAAAAGGGAATTTATTTAGGTAGGTAAAGGCTCAAGGCCGAGCTCTTTCAGATTTGAAATGAAACCCCAGCAGCAAGCCTAGCCCTTAAAGCTTTGAACATAAGAGAAGAAAGCCATCGATTTACAAGGACCAACGACGATGAAGGATACGAAGGGGAAGGAGGAGGAGTAGGAGCTAGCCTTCAGGGCGGAATCGAATGATTACGAGATAGACAATGAGACAAAGCCAAGAGGGGACAATTCATTTTGAGTACAGGGAAGTCTGCTGGTAGGAATTCCTCAGGGTGTATTACGGTTTTTTAACCGAGGGGGCAGCGAATAATTGATCTGAAACGAAGCACTTCGTCTATGGGCATTGTAGAAAGGATAGAATATGACCCTAATCTTTCTTCTCTATTTTATTGTCCAAGAATGAAAAAGAAGCTTCTATCAATATCGTGTCGCCCCAGTCAAAGATGGTAAGAAGGAGTAGCATCAATAGCATTCATTGTATGTACGCCTCTAAGCGATCCACAGGCATCTGTAGCATGTTGTACCCGAGGGTTATTTGGGCTGTGTCCGTTACACCATGGACAAGAATCTTTTTCGGAGTCAAATTCCTTACCTTTCAACCCAAAGCTTAACATATCCGCACAGGTATTCTATTTATTGAGGATCCATTTCCCTCTTTTGATTAGCCAGTTTCCAAGGAGCCGAACGCTGGATCAAATTCTGCTAGCGGTACGCCGGCTGGTTGAGATCGGGGAGAATCCCAGCCGGCCCCGGCATTGACCGATGCCGAGTTGGCGCAGGAGACAGAGGCTAATGCCGCAGAATGTGCCAGAATCTTGTCTGAGATCTGTGAAGAAGCCAAAAACTTTGGCGCGGAGTGACAGATCCCGACAAGTTGTCCAATATCGAAGACGCGGTCAATTGCCGACGTGGGAAGAGTTGGACGAAGAGGCCCCGCCTTTTGTAGCTTGAAGCTGCTTAAATCGCTACGCCCCTTTTGGATTGAAAAAAGAAAACTCCTTTCTCAAAGAAAGCCTCTGTGGTTTGTGAATACCTCCCAACAGTTTTAAGGCTCTACTGCCTTTTCGCATCCTTTTCTTTTCTATAAGTCAGTAATGTGGGCTGGCTTACTACTCCCCCGATATACCCTATTTCCGGCGAGAGATTCCTGGTGGATCCAAGATAAAGAGAAATGACTCTGAACCGCATAAGTCGAAGTGAGTTCCCGGAGGTGGGTAATAGCCTTTGACTTGGTGACTTTATCTCTTTACAGATTGAATCAACTTCCTTCTCACACCACCGGAAGGTTACGCAGGCAGGGCCCCACTCGTGAACTTCAGGTTTTTCAGAGATTGGAGAGAAAGATGTGAAGTCAACGATAGAAGGCAAGCATCCAAATAAACAGATTGCTAGGAGCAAGAAGAGAAGAGATGCATCTAGTGGGGAAGAAAGCAGAACTCACCGGGGTACGTATGTGATGGAGATCCCATCGTCATTTCGAAATATGGAACCCTATTATCCCAACCCCACCCCATTGATAGGGGCCCTCTTTTCGAGTCGAAGGACTGTGGGGCTTCAAATAGGTAAAAATAGGTTTCCGGATGGAGAGATATATTAATAGTTTGGATCTCTGCAGAGGGCCGCTTGGTGCTTATTTCCCTCGATCGGTCGCCCCCAGACGACGGGCGAGTTCAGTCCGGAGTCTCAACTAAACAAAGTAGCAAAAATCATATCATAAGAGAATAAATGAAACAAAGGATACGGTTCACTAGGGTTCTACCACTACAAGGCCCCAATCATATTCCAAAGAAGAGTTAGGAGTTATTCCCGGCCCGTCGATGGAGAACGCCAGCCCAGCGGATCCCAATCCAGCCGCTCTCCTGCCCGGTAGCACAGGCAGATGCGCTTTTGTCCTTATTCTTTCAAAGTATTCAAGTGAAAGGTAGCTATAGGAAAAAAAGAAAGCCCGTTTGATGACTTCGGTCGGTGTCCAACCTACCTTGACCGATGCAAGCTAGTACCTCAGCTTCTCTGCTACTTATGCCCCTGGTCAGTCTTTAGGCGGCGGAGGTTTTTCTAAAGATTGGACTACTTTCTCCCCGACTATAAAATAAGATCTCAGTGCACAGAGAAGAAGGAAAGCTCCAGCTGTCTTTAACAGAAGCTTAGCCTTCACACCTTTTTCTCCCTTATCTCCTATTGTATGTAAAGGGCTTCTCTTGCCCACCTGGTAATGAGTCCTATTGCTATGTTCAAAAAATTCCTATTTCTTTTCAAATAGCACCTGAACTGCAGTAGCGCTTAGCCAAGCTTAGAGCTATCAAAGGCGATCCTTCTTAGTACGGGTACTAGCTTGAGCCAGTTAGGATTGACAACTTTAGCTTAGTTCTCCAACTAAAAAAAGTATGTTCTTTAAAGGTTTCAGTCACTTCACTTCTTACCAAAGAAAAAGGGAGACTTGCCAATCGCCTTGGTTTTTCCAAGAAAGGCGTGGGATGAAGCTTATCATGAGGGACTACGGATCGTCCGCCTCTGGGACATTCTAGTCAGCAACGCACGAACGAAATAAGGGCTTTGTATCCCGTTCGAAATGAAGCCTTTATAAAGCTCTGAGAAGTAGGATTTTCCTCCAAAACCAAAGGACTCCCCACCTTACCTGGGCCTGGGAGGGTATACCTTGCACATGCAGGAGGTCAATAGAAAGAATTTATTTGTGGAAGAAAGGTAACTTGCTTACTTAGTGCTTGTACTAAGGAAAGATTACGACTCCTATAGATAACAAAAAGAGCGGACAGGAGCAAGCCATAGACCTATTAGCTTACCATCTATAGTAGGCCTCGAAAACCTTTCCATATTCTTCTACTCCAGGTGAAATACCATCATAAAGGGGGAGCCTGAAGTAGGAGTCCCCGGAAGAGGAATCAGTGCAGAAAGCAGGCCATCTGAAGGAGGAGTACCAGTGGATAGAGAAGGCAATTCCAGTTCCACTATCGGATTCTGGGCATGAATATGAGACTAATGCAGTCAACTTCCTCCCGGCATTCGTAGATCAATCAGTAGTTCCTTGCCTTACTCATCTATTATTATTATATCGATGCGGCTAAAGGAGCCTGCTTTGGTGGCCCTACGAGGAAGTGTTGCCCATGAAAGTCAGCTTCAAGCTTCCGGCAACCGCTTATCCCAAGGTAGGTGGGATAAGTCAATATTGAACATTTTTAGGCTTCGGCAAAAGATTACTATTCTTCAGGTGCAGATGAGGCTTATGGGGAAGAGGAGGCAAGGGCTGACGCTTAAGCATCGGCTAGTGGAACTACTCCTGTCCTTCTTTCGTATCCGAGGTGGGCTCTTTACACATATGATATGGAGGTCTAGTACGGTGAACAAGTAAGGTATGGACTCTTGCCCTATCTTACATCCCTCCCTACTCTAAAAGCTACAAGAGGTAGTATTAGTGAAGTAAACTAGATAGATTGTTGAATTCACAGCTACGTATATTAGTCAACCTATTAGTCTTTCTATAACTAGTTGGATAAGAGTTGAACTGTTAACTGCTAGTAAAGGATATAGCTTTCTATCTACAGCTACGCCGGAAGAGAGTTGAACTGCTTTCAGTTCTACCCTTAGGTAAAGATAGGCGGACGATCCCAGTTACTTTTATAGTATACTTATCAACTGAAGTCACTATGGTCACTCCTCTTCTCTATTTCTATTGGAAATAGCGGAGTCGAATACCTCTTTGATGGGGCTGGATAAAGGCTTGATTGAATCAAGGGGATATATTATCCCCGATTCACTCCCAACTCCTTTTCACTAAATAACTCTCACTCAAGAACTCAGACTCTTATCCTGTGACTATTATGCCACCTATAGACTACGCCTTCCTTTCTATACGTCAAGTTCCCCCTACCCAGGAGTCACTTCACTCCCTTTCAGTAGTTGAATAAGTAAGTCTTTATATGTCATTTTCGGAGTTCAAAGAAGCCGGAGTAGTCTATTTAAACAACAATTCATTTATAGTAGTAAATTACTACTGTAAATGAAACAACTGATTATTAGAATCTATTTCAAGTAGTTGACTTTGCTTACTGGCATCAGATTTGGCCAAGCTTATAATCAACCAAACTGTCCGCAGCATCCATGGCATAGGGCAAATGCTTCACACCCTGCTTCCTTAGTTCCATCTGTGCCCACGATTGGAGACCTGACATGAAATTGAAGAGCTTGTCCTCCTCGGACATATTCTTGATGTCAAGCATCAAGGAACTGAATTCTTTCACATTCCATGCCAGTATGCTTCAATTTATTGAGTGAGTCTCTTGCAACCCATTGCTGTCTTGTAAGGAAGGCCTTCAATTCTTTCTTCAAAACTTCCCATCTTTCAATCTTAGGACGGCCAGCATAAGCATCATCCTCCATCCGTCTTCTCTTTGTTGGCATCCCCCGGTGAGATACATGCTGGTGATTCTTACTTTTTATCCTTCTGGAGCACAAGCAGCCTTGAAGTACTCCTCCATATCCCAGAGGAAGTTCTCCAAGTAAGTCCTTGGCATTCCGAGTGCCACTGAACGATTTCGGGTCTGGAACAGCAGAATCGAGAGCCTCTGTTCAATCTCCCTCGCATCTGCCACCTATATTCTCCTTGGGTTCCCCCAGGATATGCTATCCAACATATCTTCTTTCGTCGAAGGTGAATCTGAGACTTCCTATCTAGAAAAGAAAGTCCTCTCGCGATCAATTCCTTTTTCAAATCCTGCTGCAGCTGCGCGAGCCCTTCCCGCGTGCCATAAATGACCTACGAATAGGAAGAATCCTAGAACAAAATGAGAGGTAGAAAACCAACTTCTAGGAGAGACGTAATTGACTGCATTGATCTCGGCCACCCACAGAATTGAAAGAACCTAAAGGGGCATGAGTCATATATTCCCGTTCTTGCCAAGGTTGTATGTCTTTTTTCAGTCTACTCAAGTCCAAACCATTGGGGACCCCCTTAGAGGTTCTAACCAGGGAGCTCGTAGATCCCAAAAACGCATAGTTTCCCCCCCTATTTTGATTTATAACAGCGAATCTATTTTTTTTCTTGACATATAAGAGTAGCTAAGTGTGGAAGTCAAATGAATCCTTGTTCGTACATAGGCTTCTCTGGTACGAAATTAGCCACTTCAAATAAGTTCATTGCTCCGGCCCAGAATACGATTCATCCTGCATGTGCTACATGAGCCCCCAGCAGTTTACCGGATAAATTGATAAGTCGGGCATTATCGGCCCACCAAGCGAAACCAGTGCTTTCTTGGTCACGACCAGCTAAAGCTCAAGTTCCATTAAAGAGCGTTTCCACGGCCTCAGGGAATATAAGGTTTTCATGAGGCTGATCTTGCCAAGCACGAATACCCTCGTTTAAGAGGATATTTTTTGTGTAGAAAGTCTCAAATTAAGGATCTTCCGCTGCACGGATTTCCTGAGAAACGAAGTCATAGGCACGTAGATTCAAAGCCAGACCGACTACTCCAAGAGCACTCATCCATAAACCGGTTACGGGTACAAATAACATAAAGAAATGTCACCAAGGAAAAAGAGGATGAATCGAAATATAGCTGCTACACCAAAACTAGGCGCAAAGAACCAACCAGACTGACCTAGCGGATAAAATTAGGAATACAGAAACAAAAACGGCAATTGGACCGGAGAATGCGATTGCATTATAAGGTCGCAATTGAACAGATCGAGCAAGTTCAAATTGACGTAACATGAAACCTATTAGCCGTGGAGAGCAACAAAAGTCCACAGACCGCCTAATTGACACCAACGAGTCAAATCGCCTTGGGCTTCAGGACCCCATAGTAACAACAAAGAGTGTGCTCAACTATTAGCCGGAGTAGACGGACATGTATAAATACAAAAATGTTTCATCATCGAGATTTGTGCTTGGTCTTTTCGCCTACCGTGTATGGTGTAACGGGGCATCTCGTGCCAAGAAAAAGAAGGGGGGAACCTGGCTCACAAACCGGGGGATCTGGGCCCGCTCATCATCAATAGAATTCTACTACTAGGTTAGTACCCATTCTGACTCTTGTAAGTCTCCGAGGGACATCGAAGACTTGGAACTACATCGATTGCCTCACTACCATCTCTCTCGTTAGGTCATTACCGAGGCGAAAGCAGCTCTCTCGGAAGTAAGTTTCCCCGCCATCTTAGTGGTACTAGTCTAATAAACTTTCACTTGAACTGCCAAGACTCGGATTTTTTTTTGTTGTGGTAACGCTCTTATAGAATTACGTTGAACGTCCCTTTATGATATGCCTTTCCCGATCGGCGCCTCGGGTCGGTAGCCGGGCTCCGGGACATTACTACCACGGCGACTATCGACCCGAGCCCAAAGAAGGAAAAGAACGGACTAAAGCGAGGAGTTCATTAGCCATACGAAGGGGGACGGGGCCTACGAACTAGCCAATGGGCCAAGCCCAAACTTACGTATAAAGCAAAAAGCATTGAAACTAACACGAGTGGGAGCAAGACTTGGAATCATAACAGAAAGCGCTACGGCTAGAGCTAATACAATTAGGCCAGAACGTAGGTCCCATGCAAAAATATCTTTGATACCGTACTTGTAGAAGTAGGCATAAGAGCTCTATCAGCTAGCTCGTTCTGGTCTAGTTGCGCCATAAGAGAAGGGCGGAGACTCCCGAAGCAGGGGAGCCACTCCTAGACCAGCAGAATGACATGAACGAGCGACAAGACCGATTGCAAGCCCTACACAAAGAGGGAGGTCTGCTCCAGGCCTCTTCCTTTCTCCAGTCATTCTGAAAAAAGCTCTCGTCCCGTCTCGTACTAACAAAGAAAGTTCGAGTCTTTATCCTCATTATGAACTCAAAAGTGTAAGGCTGATTAGCATTCATATAATTCCATTCAATTTTTGCTTTCAGCAAGTAGGCGACGCGAATCTATGCTTTCTATGTTTCAATCGGATACCAATTGCTTGGATGCGTTTGAAAGCCTCGAGATGACTTGCAGAAAGAATTCATTCTAGGTTTGTCTTGTGTCTCCGAAACAAATGGTCCATTTATTGATGGGCGAACGACGGGGATTGAACCCGCGCGTGGTGGATTCACAATCCACTGCCTTGATCCACTTGGCTACATCCGCCCCTACCCCCGCACAGGTTTCAGTCTCTATCTACGATCAGATCCTTTCTGAACTCCCCTATGACCGCTTATCAAAGAGAAGCTTTTTCCTATACAAGGCAAGTCTATTGTTGTGTTTCGGAATTAGGGGAAACAAAGCTTCAACAAGTAGAAGCTTCCTGGCAAGGCTTCAAATCAAACAAAGAGGTTGGGCTGTTCACTTCATTGATTTGACTTCACTTTACTTAAGATTAAAGATAGGGGCGGCGGGCAGTGAAGGCTCATTTAGTAGACAGCGAACGGCACCTACTCCTATCAAAATGAAAAGAAGCAAGCGGAACTTGAAGAAGCGAGCCTCTATCAGAGAAAGAGCCATTGCGCGCTAGCCGGGTTCCAAACCTGCGCACCCCTAAACTACAAGCTTTCTTTGAAGCCCCTACTTCATGGGATATTTGAATAAGCCCTTTTCTACAAACCTTTCTATAATATTATATAATATAAGAGAAGCTCGAAGAGCTTTCTTCGCATGCCTAGTCAGGTTGTCAAAAGGCTTTCCTTCCTCTCCCGCTTGTAGTCGTTTTCGTTCCATTTCATTCCACTCCTTTGGTCGAGCGTCTTCAAACCTTTATGACTAAACTAATCTAAATAATAGGGGTAGGGGGGTAGAGTAAGAGATTCGCCAGGTTTCATTCTGCACATTGAGATGTCCAAGATAAAAGGAACGAGGGGAATACTTAGTAAGAACAAAAGAGGCTAAGACGAAGGTTGGTTCAAGGGTACTATAAAGGCGGTATGGAACGCCGTTGATTGGCTTTATAATAAGTAATAATAACCTTCATCCGCTTCAACTATTTGTTTCTTTATATAGTGTGTTCAGTCTAGCTAATGGAAAGTGCCTATGAATGAGTTCCAAGAAAGCGGCCCTTCACCTCAGGGCTTTTAGGAGGTAAGTTGGGCTTTGACTTTCTTTTTTGTCCAGATTGGGTTGGTGTTCAGTGTGCCAGGTAAAAGAAAGAAAGATCAGGGGAAGAATAAGAAGCGGGGTAGAGGAATTGGTCAACTCATCAGGCTCATGACCTGAAGACTGCAGGTTCGAATCCTGTCCCCGCCTAATCATCTGAGGCCGTAGTCAGCCTCCATATTTTAGATTCCGTAAGTCACTTAGTTAATGCGCTACAAGAACTTGGCAAAATAAAATGATAAACTCATTCCCCTACGAAATAAAACTTAGATTGTTGGAAAACAATCCATACCGTAGGATCGGTCGTAGGAGAGGGAAATGAGAAAATAAGACTGTGCGGACTGCTTTAAGTCACTCCTATTTACTATGCTGCTAAGCCCTTCGCCAGCGAACTCTTAGCTATTATAAATGCTAGTTCGGGAAATACCGGTTTTCTTTTCACACCGCGAATCCAGCTATATGAGAATGAGATCGGAACGCCCGAGTGTTTTATTGTACTTCGTTTACCGTCTTTTTGTAATCTTGGAGCATTCCTCTAAGAAAGATAAAGAGTAATAGAGCGGTTATATAAAAAAATACCGGCTCATTATCGAACAGTTGTTTTCCCCAGTCTTGGTTGGCTTCATTCTTTGACTGAAATGCAGAGCATGCAGCAAAATCGAGCAATGGATCTTATAAGAATTCCACTTTGAAGCACGACTCTTTTGCTGGCATTTTAGCCTTCCTCTTTCAATCGAAACACTCGACGCAGATAGCTCCGGTGGCCCCCGCTTCTGCCTTTATCAGGCGGCGACAGCCCCCCAGAGGAGCTGCTCCTTAATCCGCGCTACAACCAATCAAAATTTGATCCAGATCGATCTATGATGCTAAACCGAGACTGAGATAGAGAGAGGGCTGTCCCTTTGTTGTCTCGAAGAGACAAAAGCACTCATATGAATGGCCCATGCTATTTCTAGTCTCATTTGGTTTCGAGAGCCTCCCTCTCCTTTCAGTCGAGTCACTTTGTACCTCTCCCCGTCCCTGACTCGTATTTTGAAAGACGTCATCCTCCGCATTCATTATTATGAAAATTTCCTTGGAAATAGAAAGAATATAAATAAAGGCGCATACGCGGGAAGGGCCCCACTACTTATTCATTAAGGGGGGGGATACTAGCCTCATTACTTCCCACTGGGCGAGAAGTGCACCTAACCCACCTACCCACTCATCAATCACGGTGTTCAGCTGACTTGCACTGATAGACCCCTATTGTATAGGAATGAAGCGCCCATCTTTTGACTGTTGTCAATGAATCTCTTCAATGTTTGATTCTACTCTATGTTAGAACATTTCTGTGAATGCTATTCTGATCTAAGTGGTCTTATTCTTTGTCCCGTGCTAGGAAGCATTACTCCTCTTTTCATTCCAAATTCAAGAATACGACCGATACGATTAATTGGTCTGTGCGCCTCTCTTATTACTTTTTTGTATCCCCCTGTTATTTGGATACAATTCGATCCTTCTACGGCCAAATCTCAATTTGTGGAAAGGTCTTCGATGGCTTCCTTATGAAAACATCAATTTTTATTTGGGTATCGACGGTATCTCTTTATTCTTCGTGATATTGACCACATTTCTGATCCCTATTTGCATTTTAGTGGGTTGGTCTGGTATGAGAAGTTATGGGAAAGAGTATATTACAGCATCTCTAATTCGTGAATTTCTAATGATCGCCGTGTTCTGCATGCTGGATCTTCTACTATTCTATGTTCTTCCCCGAAAGTGTGCTAATCCCTATGTTGTGCGGAGCTGAGCATCTTCTATTCGCTGGGATAAAGCTTTTTCCTCTGCAGGGGCCTTGTGCAGTAAACCCCCTACGGGCGGTCGTCCGTCGTCCTAAAGTAGTCCCCGCGAAGCTTTCGGGAAGAGGGGTAGTCTTGTGTGTAAGCATAGCATTTCTGGTCGAACCCGCCCAACCCAACTAAGAAGAACCGAACCTGACAGACACATCTTTTTCCTTTTGGGAGGGTACTCCGAGTAGTGGGTACCTCGTAGGACCTCGACCCGCCTACTCGGGTCTTGTATGGATATGCAGGAAGGGGTGCTCCTAGGTGTGTGTAGGGGTTGTGTTTGTTCGCGAGAAAATCTTTCTCGTCAATTTTGGGGGGTGTGGACACACTTGCGCGAATTCGGGGTAACGGCTACAAGGGAGAAATCGAAAGGAAACTGTACCCGACCAGGGATGGACGTAAACTCGTAAGCTACCGAAGGTAGGGATAATCGTCCAGGTCTTATTGTGAAAGAAAAAAGCCGCCCCGCCACAGCAGACGGGTTGCTTCCTCTGTCGTCGCCGGGGAGCTCTTGGCGAGGAGACCTTTGGAGAAGTTGCTAAAACAAACGGGATGGGAGGATCGGACCTGTGTCAGTATAATTCCGAAGAAAGACTGTTGGCAGCAGGTGGAGACATTTTTTTTTCCCCTTCAAAAGGAAATGCGGACAGGG
>CAMAPF010000545.1:0-2500 GCA_945859915.1 Cuscuta epithymum | reverse complement strand
ACTCGTGCCCACCCAACCTGGAAACCGCGGCATTCCAACCAACCGAACCGAAGGAGAGGATAACCAACCCACCGAAACCCACGCGGCGAAAATATCCAACTCCGTGGCATGGGAACCCACGCGGAACCCACGCTGAGAAGCGCCCCATGCCGCGGCGCAACTCTGCCCGTGCCCACCCGTCGAGGGAGCACTCCCCCCCCTATAGTAGATAAAAAAACATATACACTGAATCTCGGAGTAGCGACATTTTGGCCCGAAAAGGTATAATTTTTATTTCAATTTCTTTTTCCTTTATTTTTTGCTGAAAAATGCCTAATTGTACACAAACATTGAAAAATCAATATGTAAATGAGGATTAAACTTAAACTTAATTAAAAAAGTAATAAAATTAATTAATTAATATTTAATTAATTATAAATCATTAAATTTAATTAAAAAATCAATTAATTAATATTTAATTAATGATTAAACATAAACTTAATTAAAAAATTAATGAATTTAATATATTAATATTTACTTAATTACTAAACTTAATTTCAATGTAAAAAATTAATATATTTAATTATTAAACTTACTCTAATTAAAAAATTAATGCTAATTAATTATTAAACCTCATTTTATAAGGCATGATACTTCAATAAAAAATCATAAAATCATATTAACACACATATGATAGTGATCTATGGAAATTTTTCTCTCTTTAATGTTTTCATTAATCCTTATTATCCTTAATCTTTTATCCTTGATTAAACATTTATCGTTTTCTTAAACTTTTCTCGTTATTTCGTTTCTTGATATGCAAGGGTTCGTTTATTTTGTTTATATACACGTACAATATAAGTAAGTAATTATTTATATAACGTAGTATAAATAAATATAATTCTAAATATTTTAATTAATCGTTATTAAAACTTATTAAGTAATAAATTAATTGGAGATAATGAATAAAATAACTCACGATTCATCAATGAATATTAATATGAACAATTGATCGGGAAAACCGCTTTTACCGACCCATTAACGCAGGCAGGGCCCACGAACCCGAGGAGCGTATGAACCGTATGATCCGTAGGATCCGTATGAACCGTATGAACCGTAGGAACCGTAGGAACCGTAGGATCCGTAGGATCCGTAGGAACCGTAGGAACCGTAGGGAACCGTATGATCCGTATGATCCGTATGATCCGTATGATCCGTATGATCCGTATGAACCGTCATGAACCGTATGATCCGTATGATCCTTATGATCCTTAATCCTTTATCCTTAATCCTTTATCCTTTTCCTTTTCCTTTTCCTTTCTTGATATCTATATATATATATATATATATATATATATAAATAAATATTTATATAAATCAAGAAAATCGCTTGTTGCCGACCCGACCGGCGACCGCTTGTCCGACCCGTCCACGTGGCACGGCCCGTACCGAGACCCGACCGGCGTACCGCTTGACCGACCCGTCCACGTGGCACGCCCCCACCAACCCGCGCCGAAACCCGACCGGCGACCGCTTGACCGACCCGTCCACGCGGCACGGCCCACCAACCGCGCCGAAAACCCGACCTCGTACGTTTTTACCACCCGGTCACGGTGGGCCGGCTTCTATGCCGCGGCATATCCTTCAGGACCACTTGCCCCCCTTATAGTAGTTAAACAAACAAACACCCTGAATCTCAGAGTAGCAACATTTTGGCCCGAAAAGGTATAAGATTACTTTTCATTTTCTTTTTCCTTTATTTTTTTTCCTTCCCTTCCCATTCCCTCATCCATAAACCGATGAACCTCAGGGACGCTCTGGGTGCCACGGGGTAGTTTGTCGTGGGAAGGGGATGGGGGGACGAATCGGAGCGACAAAGGGCTGAATCTCAGAGGATCGTGGCAGCAAGGCCACTCTACCGCTTACAATACCCCGTCGCGTATTTAAGTCGTCTGCAAAGGATTCTACTCGCCGTCCGATCAGAATTGTATTTCAAGGCGGGGGCCACCGCGACTCTTCCGCCACGGTGGCTTGGCCATCGACACGTGCCCTTGGGGGCTTTGGGCCCCTACTGCGGGTCGGCAAACGGACAGCAAGCGCATGCATCGGTCTAGCCCGGATTCTGACTTAGAGGCGTTCAGTCATAATCCAACGCTCTGGTAGCTTCGCGCCACGGCTTTTCAACCAAGCGCGAATGACCAATTGTGCGAATCAACGGTTCCTCTCGTACTGGGGTTGAATTACTATCGCGATACTATCATCAGTAGGGTAAAAACTAACCTGTCTCACGACGGTCTAAACCCAGCTCCACGTTCCCTATTGGTGGGTGAACAATCCAACACTTGGTGAATTCCTGCTTCCACAATGATAGGAAGAGCCGACATCGAAGGATCAAAAAGCAACGTCGCTATGAACGCTTGGCTGCCACAAGCCAGTTATCCCTGTGTAACTTTTCTGACACCTCTAGCTTCGAATTCCGAAGGTCTAAAGGATCGTTAGGCCACGCTTTCACGGTTTCGTA
>CAMAPF010000544.1:0-33608 GCA_945859915.1 Cuscuta epithymum | reverse complement strand
AAAAAGAAAAATAATTGCCTTTCCCCGGCAACGGCGCCAAATTTGACGTGCACTTTGTCGTGAGGTGCACTCAAAGTAATAATACAATACAACACAAATACGTAGTATAGTGAAGTAAGGTTCGTATCCACAGGGAAATGAATACTTTTCTTCTTACAGAAATAGACAAGTAACAATAAGGGGGGTTTAAATTTGGTTGATGAACTTTAAATTATATTTAAACACAAAGATGAACGAGTTATGTGGTTTAATTAATGAGAAGAAGGCTTGGTTTTGCTTTTATCCACTTTATGAAATATTCGTCGATCCCGGTTATATCTTTAACTATCTTCCTCTCGAATACTCAATCGAGGAGTATATCCAATTCATCGAGGGTAGTTATTAATAACGAGACGCGTTCATTAATAAAACTTACTACCGAGTTAATATAGAACACGCGCCATATATTTACTCGATAGTAGCAATAAAGTCAAGATGAAAACGATTGAGATTGATAACCTCAACACAAGCGGTTTATCGGTTTAATCAATATAATTAATTTCCCTTGGCTTATTAACCATGAGACGCATGCATTAACAACCCAAGTTTACTACCGTGAAAGGGCCGAGTTAATAACAAGCGTATTAATCGACCGATTCTAGTATTAATTAATATATGAAACAATACTAGTTGATCCTTTAAGTATTGCTCAAAATATTAATATGTAATAGGAATAGGAATTAATTAATATTCAAGGAAGAAGATTAAAGAAAATAACTCACAACTTACAATTCATTAAGCTTCAAAGTAGCAAAACCAAGATGGAAGAGTTTAGCTCCTCATTTGGAGACTAAACATGATAAAAATATAAAGAAAGAACTTGTCTAAACTGAGCTTAGAAGTATATGTGAATTGGTAGTCATCTTGTTGAGGAAATGGGGTGTATTTATAGGCTTTTTAGGCCTGCAGGGTCGTGTACCCGATCGGGTTTTCAGCCCTTCGATCGGGTACCAGATGTGGCTTCGGCGAAGCTGGAAAATGGGGTCATACCCGATCGGGTCTGTCGGTCACCCGATCGGGTATGGACACCCGAACGTGTTAAAATCTTCCCGCATGATGCCTTGTTCCCGGATTTGATTTGATTCGAAATTTCAGAAGGGTACCCGACCGGGTATAGGTCATACCCGATCGGGTACAGACCAAAAACGAGATCTTCAATCTTTTTCTTGCATTCTTGCACCTTCCTTGCACTGGTGATGTTCACCAATGGTCTCCAAAGTGTATTTGCACCTGTTTGAGCTCAGAATAAACCTAATCTAAACATATTACAAATATTTTACAAACTAAACTATTTACACCAAAAGTGTGTAATTTCCAAAGTAACAATCACTCGAAACTAATTAAAAGCACAAATTTAAATATGGAAATTACATGAATGTCACCACTCATTGGTATCAAGATATGCATGGTACTCCCCAATTTAGGCTTGCCCGCAAGCTTAAAAGACTTAAAGGGCCTCTCAAAGAACTTAACTTCAATGCCTTTGGCCACATCTCCTGTAAGGCTAAGGAAGCTAAGAAAGAATACAAAAGAGTGCATGCTCTTTTGTTACTTTCCCCGCTAGATGACTCCATTAAGCATGATGTTGCTTTGGCAAAAAAGAATGCTCTCTATTTTAAGAAAGCCGAGGAGGATTTCTTTAGGCAAAAGGCTAAATCTAATCATCTGTTCCAAAGTGACCGAGGCACTAAATACTTCCACTCTATTGTGAGGAAGAATGTGGCTAAGAACTCCATTACGGCTATTAAACTGCCGAATGGCATTTCCACCACCTCCATGAACCATGTGGCCTGTGAGTTTGTTAGGTTCTACACTGACTTGTTTGGTATTTCTAGTCCTAATGAGGACATTGATCCTAACATTATTCTTGCCGAGAAATGCTTGGATAGTAGCAATGCCGCTGACCTTGTGGCTCCTATATCTGATACTGAAATTAAAAATGCTCTCTTTGATATTGGAGATAACAAGGCTCCTGGGCCCGATGGCTATATTTCGGCTTTCTTCAAACATAACTGGAATATTGTTGGTCATGATGTTATTTTGGCTGTGAGGGGTTTCTTTAACTCTGGGAAACTTCTAAAGCAACTCAACCATACGGTTATTGCTCTTATTCCAAAGACCTCTCATGACTCAACTGCTGCTGACTTTAGACCTATTGCTTGTACTAATGTCATTTACAAGATCATTACTAAGATCATTGCTTCTAGAATGATCCCTTGCTTACCAGAGCTTATTGATCCTTCCCAAGGGGCTTTTGTTGATGGGAGACTAATGCTTCATAACGTGTTTCTGGCACAAGAACTTATCAAAGGCTATTCCAGGAAGCATATGTCTCCTAGATCTATGATCAAAGTGGATCTTAGGAAAGCCTATGATACTATTTCATGGGACTTCCTGTATAAGGTCCTGTTGACCATTGGCTTCCCTGACAGATTTGTTCATTGGATCATGGAGTGTGTTTCCACACCTTCCTTCTCCATTTCTATCAATGGGATCCTTCATGGGAATTTCAAAGGCAAGAGGGGGCTTCGGCAGGGTGACCCCATGTCCCCCCTCCTCTTTGTTATTTGCCTTGAATACTTCTCCAGACTTCTTCACAATAGAACCAAGGCTTCCTCTTTCAAGTACCACCCAAAATGTGGTAAACTTAACATCTCCCATGTTGCCTACGCTGACGATCTTATGCTCTTTTCTAGAGGGGATTTTCCCTCTATTAAAGTCCTTGTTGATGCACTGAATGATTTTGGAAGTGTTTCTGGCCTTAAAGTTAACTTTGACAAGTCTAATATCTTTCTTGGTGGTTTGGCCGATCATGACCTCACTTATATTTTGAACATGATTGATTTTAAAGAGGGTTCCTTCCCTGTTAGATATTTGGGCATTCCTTTAGCCCCTCTTAAAATCTCTGTGGCTCAATATGCTCCTTTGTTGGATTCGATTACCGGTTTTATCAATGCTTGGAATACCAAAACCCTCTCTTATGCTGGTAGAGTTGAACTGATCAAGTCTGTTATTCAAGGTGTCCATTCTTTCTGGCTACAAGCACTCCCAATTCCTAGGGCGGTACTTGATAGAATCACTTCTATCTGTCGTATTTTCCTTTGGGGGTGCAAGTATGCTAGAGTGGCATGGGCTGATATCTGCCTCCCTAAAGAGGAAGGTGGACTTGGCATTCATGATACCTATGTGTGGAACTCTGCCCTCCTTGCTAAAACTCTTTGGGATATCCATACTAAAAAGGATAATCTCTGGGTTAGGTGGATTCATGGTGTATACCTTAATGGTAGAGGTGTTTGGGAGTTTACACCTCATAAAAGAGACTCCCAATTGATCAAAAAGATTGCTCTGATTAGAGATCAAATTGTCTCTCATTTTGATAACACCCACGATGCCATTAGTTTTCTCAATACTTGCCAAACTAATGGCAAGCTTTCCTCGAGTTTGGTGTACAACCTTCTTAGAGTTAAAGGGGGAACTCAAATGTGGATGTCTTTCATTTGGAAGAATTATATCCCCCCCAAGTTCTCCTTCACGGTTTGGTTAGCCTTTCGTAACCGCCTTGCCACTATTGATAACTTGCATAGATTAGATGTTGTTAATGTTTGCCCTCTTTGTAAGGGTGGTCCGGAAACGGTACCACACCTATTTTTTACTTGTGCTTTTTCAGGTAAAGTTTGGCAGAGAGTCAGGACGTGGCTGGACATTCCTAGGGAGATGGGGACCATGCTGAGCTCGTTGAAATGGATCAAGAGGAAGAGACAAGGCTCGGGGATCAAAGCTAAGGCGGCTAGGATTGCTTTTTGCTACTCCATCTACTGGATCTGGAGAACCCAAAATGCTACTTGCTTTGATGGCCTTGTTCCCAAAGAAGAAGTCGTTTTTGCGAGGATTCAATACATTGTTTACAAGATTTTGTACAGTCTTTATCCGCATGAACTTGTAAATCTGTGACTTGTTGTGCCTAACCATCTCTTTGATTGGTTTTGGCGTTTCTTGTGGCTGTTTTTTTGGGCTTGTTTGTGCTTCACCACCGCTTGATTTTGGTGTGGGGCGTTGCTTTTTTTTTTTTTTGAGCTCTTTTGCTGGTTTGGGTTATCCATGTTTGGATAACCTGCAGTTTTGTTTCCCTTTTTGTTTGTACATTCTGAACCTCTGTTTTCTTGGGTGGTTCTTTTAATATACTTACAGTTCATCCAAAAAAAATTGTGAACACAAATTTAAAAACACGCTTCTTGCATCTTTATATGATTATAGGACAGTAGGCATTAACTTTTTATGCAATATAGCCTATATTTGTTTAGCATTAGTAATGTTTTCAACATCGTTTAGGCATTTCAAGGCACTCTAATTGTCAACACACATATAAAAAGCGTGCTTCTTGCATACTCTACCTGGTCCTCAAATATACCTCATAAATTCAATTCTTAAGTTTTAACATCTCCATTGTAACTGACAAGAGTATATCCTTGCAACCTCTCTGGATTGTCTTGGGCTACTTGTTAATCTAATGCAGAATTGGACAAGAAACTTATACAATTAAATATTCTAAATTTGGAAATAAATCTAAGAATTAAATCATTAGAGAGTTTAGCAAATAACCTTGTACGGTTAAGAGGTTGGGTCTTCTTATAGGTTTGTCCATCTGTTTTCTTCCATTAACTGTATTTAGCAAATTTTATGCTAATATGATGAAGTATAAATGCTCTTGCCCTTAGTCCATCTTAGGTGAGAACTAACTCAAGTACGATTAAGAGCAATGTACTAACAGAGCAATGTAGCTTGGTGTGGAAACTAGGGCTGGGCACGGGCCGGGTCGGGGCGGATAATGCAAAATATAATGGAACCGCCGGTTCCATTGTACGGTTCGGTCCGGTCCGGGTATTACAATTTTCAAAATAGGAACCGGAAATTACCCGGCCCGTTTGAAACGGGTCGGTCCGGTCCGAGTTTTATGGTTTCTATTCTCATGTCTTGAAATTAGTAAAAACTCACAAAGTTCCAAAAATCAATAATCAATAATATAGGATATTAGCAAGTTTCAAAATAACAACATAGTGGTGCACATATAACACAAGCGAAAAGTCCAATACTCCATAATTTATTGTATATAAGTTTCAAACAATTAAAGAAATTCCAAAAATATGCAACATAGCCAAAATACATATTTTCTAACATTTGTATTTGAACATGTTGTCACATCACATATTAAAGTGATTGCTTTTTTTAATATTAAATTTTCAGTATTAGCCAAAGTTGACACATACATAGTGGGTGGTAAACATAATTTATATATTTTAATAACAATATAATACAAAAAATATAACAAAATCATCTTTAACAAATAATTAAATTCCATAAAAAGGAATAATTCAATAACAATAAAAAGTAATACGATATTTATGAAACATTTAATCAATAATTTGAAATCAAAAGGATGTTACTGCAACTCAATTTAAAATCCTACTTCTAGCAAAGGAAACAAAACTATTTCAAAACCGATTATCACAAAACTATTAAGAAATTAATATACAATATATATAACGGGCCGGGCCGGGTACCCGTTATTTTTTAATTTTGGAACCGGTCCGGTTCCTTAAAAAAATTACCCGACCCTACCCGGACCGTTTTATGGCAACAAAAAATGGAACCGGCCCGTTTTGGACCCGAACCGCCATTACCCGGACCGGACCGCGGTTCCAAGACCCGTTTGCCCACCCCTAGTGGAAACGGTCCAGTTCTAGGTGGTTTTCAATCCCAGGCCGGCCGGTCCCAGAAGGAAAAATATGGAAATTGGGACCGAGACCTATATTTCAAATCCCCTGCTCCGCCGGCTCCAACTTGTTTTGCTATGGTTGTTTTGTTTTATATTTTTAAACCCTCCATAGTCCATCACCCTCCTTCCCCTTTTTAGGAATGTCATAAGCTCGATCATTACAAATTGAAAACAACAATGACTACTTCAAAGTATTCTGACCAAAAATACTAATTGTTCAAAAAAAGAAAATTAACACTGAAGTACCTGCAATAGAATTGTGTTTATTGTTCCTCCAATTTGTCTAAATCAAAGAAAATTAAAGCAAAAGCTAAGTAAAAATCAGTAGAAACAAAAAGAAAATACAAACTGGGAAAGAATGAAAGAAGTTCTAGTTTTAGGCTTTTTTTCAAGTTTAAAGATATAAAATAAGCTGATATTGTTTGACAGCTAACTTGCTGACTTCACACGGCACCAGTGGCTTTGCTAGAAGAAGAACATTACGGTGAAGGCCAGACAGCCACCAGTGGTCTTGATCTTCAAGGTAAGTACCATCGCTCCACCGCATTACTTGAACATCAAGATAGTTGCAGTTATAAGACCCGCATGGTTGACAAAAATTGGTCATCTCAAATTCAGCTAGCAATGTACTATCCTGGCTGAAATTTGTGATTTGATACAACGAAGTTTGTTAATGAAACTGAAATAATTACATTCAAGTAATAGAGTGTATACATATATATACACCATATGTATCGTTAGCATTTGTCAATATATACAGACAAATGCTAATGCTAATGCTAGCTATGGTTAAGCATTAATAGGACAAACTTTTGTGGCTTTTTGCCTTTTTGGGAACGAATGTAATATCTAAATTATCTATGGATAAAATGCATGAAATTTGGGGAATAAAGTGTCATTTGATTAAAGAGTACTAATGGTTTAATGCTTTTTGTTTTTGAAAAATATGAAAAATACTTTTATTTGTATTAATGAGTAACCATTGCCCTAAGCGTTATACTTTGCTAAAACACATATATCAGTGTGTACACATACTGACACACCTATAAGCATAACAAGCCCAACACACACGAGCCGAACACTTAGTCTCAACCCTTAAAGCATAGAAAATAAGGTTTGAAAAAGAAAACCGGTACAGGAAAAAATTTCATGGTTAAGGAAATAGAATATGAATATATGAGAGAGATCAATAAGATAATGACGAACCTATATCCAACACAAATTCTATTCACCCACATATAGAAAGCTGAGTACCCACCTTCAAAATGTAGAAATATCCTACGGCCTACGCCCTATAAAAAGGGTGATGGTGGGAAGATCCACAAGTATTCAAAGGAAATTATGCATGCACATACATACAAATTGACGTAAGCACAAATTTAATTGCATGAAAACGTACAAAAGCCAGACACAAATTGAATGATGGCAGTAATAGCAGTAGTAGTAAAAATAAAAATTAGAATAAAGGGAATAATTATTATTGATATCATGACATAAATTTAAAAAGTTTCACCTTCTCGCTCTTTAGGAAGGAAGAACATAGTCCTCTAGCAACCAGTGGGATTCTCATCAGGAACTTTAGGAGGATCAAAATGAAATGGATAAGTAGTGTTGGTATAAACGGGCTTATCATATCCATGACACTGCTAATTAACAATAAATGATTAAAAAGAAAACGGTTAGTGCCAAATCACTGCCCTCCTGGAAATTTTAACAAATGATCTAAAAATAATTCAAGGGAGGAGCATTAGCTACCTGGAATTTTGTTCCATCCACAGTCTTGAAAAGATTTATCATAAAAATTTGGAGGAACCCTAAAAGGACCAAGAGCCAGGTAGAAATCCCAAAAAACCAGGTAAAGACCACACAAAAGGAAAACTTTCAACCCAGCGAGCAGCACAATCAAGGGCCTCAAGAACAACATCATCCTCCCGAATTGTAGAATCTGCCATAAGAGCATCCACTTTGTTGCGCTCACGCCAGTACTTGAGGGACCCAAAATCGAGGAATTTACCAAAATACGGGTTTTTCCCGTCTGACAAGCCAAATTACGGGAGTTCCCTTTAGGGTACAAGAACACGGGAGTCGGATTTGGCAAATCCGACCAGGGGAGGGTTCCGTACTAGGGAAAGAAAACCTTTTTTTCCTCCCTGTCGGAATTGAGAAATCCAACCAGGGTTTAATTTGCGACTTTCTTTAATTTCTTCTCACCGAACTCTCTCAATATTGAGAGGAATTTACCAAAATACGGGTTTTTCCCGTCTGACAAGCCAAATTACGGGAGTTCCCTTTAGGGTACAAGAACACGGCAGTCGGATTTGGCAAATCCGACCAGGGGAGGGTTCCGTACTAGGGAAAGAAAACCTTTTTTTCCTCCCTGTCGGAATTGAGAAATCCAACCAGAGTTTAATTTGCGACTTTCTTTAATTTCTTCTCACCGAACTCTCTCAATATTGAGGGGGGAAAACATGTTTTTTACCCTGTCGGAATTGGCAAATCCGACTAGGGAGTATTTGTGATTAGTTTTTATTTTTTAAAATGGGATATATGTTTGATTTCCATTCTTTTATTTTACCAACCTGCTACAAATTTATATGGTCGGAATTGTGAATCCGACTGGTTTTTTTTGGGGGGTTTATCCCTCAACGTACATTACTAAATTTAAGCTAATTATCAAAAAAGTGACCACATTTATATTTAGACAAAAATGTGATCAAGATGCTTATTAATGTAAATGCACCACTTCCATGTCACTATCGCTGCCATTAGGGGTGGGCAAACGGGTCTTGGAACCGCGGTCCGGTCCGGGTAATGGCGGTTCGGGTCCAAAACGGGGCGGTTCCATTTTTTGTTTCCATAAAACGGTCCGGGTAGGGTCGGGTAATTTTTTTTAAGGAACCAAACCGGTTCCAAAATTAAAAAATAACGGGTACCCGGCCCGGCCCGTTATATATATATTGTATATTAATTTATTAATAGTTTTTTGATAATCAGTTTTGAAATAGTTTTGTTTCCTGTGCTAGAAGTAGGATTTTAAATTGAGTTGTAGTAACATCCTTTTGTTTTCAAATTATTGATTAAATGTTTCATAAATATCTTTTTTACTTTTTATTGTTATTGAATTATTCCTTTCTATCGAATTTAATTATTTGTTAAAGACGATTTTGTTATATTTTTTTGTTATATTGTTATTAAAACATATAAATTGTGTTTACCACCCACCATGTATGTGTCAACTTTGGCTAATACTGAAAATTTAATATAAAAAAAAGCAATCACTTAAATATGTGATTTTAGACAACATGTTTAAATACAAATGTTAGAAAATATGTATTTTAGCTATGTTGCATATTTTTGGAATTTCTTTAATTGTTTGAAACTTATATACAAGAAAATATGGAGTAAGATGACTTTTCACTTGTGTTATATATGCACCACTATGTTGTTATTTTGAAACTTGCTAATGTCCTATACTATTGATTATTGATTTTTGGAACTTCGTGAGTTTTTACTAATTTCAAGACATGAGAATAGAAACCGTAAAACCCGGACCGGACCGACCCATTTCAAACAGGCCGGGTAATTTCCGGTTCCTATTTTGAAAATTGTAATTCCCGGACCGAACCGAACCGTACAATGGAACCGACGGTTCCATTTTATTTTGTATTACCCGCCCCGACCCGGCCCGTGCCTTGCCCTAGCTGCCATAGCATGTCACTGTCTGCCGTGTCACTACCGACGTGTTACTACTGACGTCGCTGGCTATCACCGCCGCATCTCGTTGGTGTAGAAGTGATGGTCAGCGTCATCTTTGTTGGAGGTCACCGCCGTCTAAGCCAAAGGTTGCCGTCGTCTTTAGGGCTGAGCACGGGTCGGGTTCGGGCGGGTCGGGTCTGCGTACCCTAAACCCGTTCGGGTTTTTTAAGTTAAATACTAGGCCCGACCCTTTTGATATTTCAAATTGGGTTTTTCGGATATTTGTAAGTCGGATATTATCGGATATCGGATCGGGTTTCGGATATTTCGGTTATATTAAAAAAATTATAATTGGATAACTAAAGTGTTTGAATGCCCCTTTGACAGAAATTCTACAAACTAGTGCACTAAACATTCAAATTACGCAAATAATTTAATACAAATTGCATAAATAATTACACAAATAATTGAACACAAGTATTAATTTAACATATTCAAAGTACACACTACATAATTTAATATGTTTCGAATATTTCGGTTATATTAAAACACATTATAATTAGATAATTAAAGTGTTGGAATGTCACTTTGACAAAAATTGTACAAACTAGTGCACTACACATTCAAATTACAAAAATAATTTAACACAAATTGCACAAATAGTTACACAAATAATTGAACACAAGTATTAATTTAACATATTCAAAATACACACTAATATATTTCGGATATTCGGGCGGGTCGGGTTGGGATTTTACAAACCCTACCCGCCACCCGATCTAGGCCCAATACTAATCGGATTTTCGGTTTCGGATTTTTTGGGTCAGATATCCATTTCGGTTCGGATATTATCCGAAAAAAACTTCGGGTTTTGCGGGTCGGTTCGGGTTTTGCTCAGCCCTAGTCGTCTTCGCTGGAGACCGCCGTCAACGTGTGTGCTGGTTGTCGCCTTTTGGTGGACGAATGTTGGAGTGAAGAGCGCAGGTTGGGTGAGGAGATCGACGATGGAGAGAAGATGGACCGATGCTTTTGCTGGTGATTTAACTTATTTTTTTGTCAAATTAAAATAAGGTCATATTTTTGTCTTTAGAAACCTTGTAGATAATATTTGTGCCATTGTTTCTTTTTATGGTTGTGAAATATATTACGTGTTTAATTTGTGGCCTAGTTTTTTACCAAACTCCAACCGCATCAACTCGTATAAATTCCGTTGATTTGTTCTCAAATTTTTCACACTCAAATATTACGTGTTTATTATCTCTCTCTTAATATATTCATTATATTTTCTGTTTAGGCACTCTCTTCTCATAAAAAAATGTCTACTGAGGGCAGTACTGTTGTTATGGTTTATTGGAATGGCTCTACATCTCAAAAAGATGATGAAATAGAGTACTCCATACCTCCTAGGGTGGTACTATTCATTAGTGAAGGAGATGATTTTACTACTATACATGAGAATGCTTTAAATCATGTTAGAGGCGAGGGATTTTCCGAAATTAAATTAATTTACGGAAAATTACGAAAATATAATAATTTGGTATATGTTGCTTCTAGACTATGGACCATTCACAATGAGCAGACATGGCGTCATTTTTTCCAGATCGCTAAAAATGAGTATGAAGAGTTGCACATTTACGTGGAAGCTTCAGCGACCCCGCCACAAAATTTGACTTTGCACGAAGCTCCCGGAGAGGAGGGTCCATCATCAGTATATGGTCGGAGGAGCAACCGCAAAACGTTTGAGAACTACGAATCCCCCGGAATGTATTGTTCAAGTTAAATAAAATTTGTAATGATTTGGTTTTATGTGTTTTCATTTATTGGTAATAGTTTAATAAATAGTTAAATGTCATTACATACTATGATAATTATAATATTTAATTTCGAAATGTAATATTATACACATTAAGTTATTTGAGTTAATTTCAAACCATGTTCAAGTTAATATTATACATTTTCTATTTAATGTAATATTATACACATTAAGTTTATTTGAGTTAATTTCAAACCATGTTCAAGTTTATTCCCGATATCATACTCCAGCCCATATAAAATGAAAGCACAAATACTCCTAGTCGGAAGTGCCAAATCCGACAGGAGGGAGGTTTTTTTTTTTTTGAAACCCTATCTCTAGTCGGAACACCCACTTCCGACTCCCGTTTTTTGGTAAACCCTAGAAAAATCCCCGTGTTTTGGCACCCCCAACCCACTTTTCCCTTCTTTCGGTAAATCACCCCCCAAAATCGTCCACACATTAACAAACTTCTAAGGTTTCTGTTCTTAATCAACTGAAATATCTTTTTCATTATAAACAAAGTTATGCATCAAATAAAGGCGTATTGTATTATCTGATAGTAATAATGTCTAACAAATAAATGAACCTTCAATAGAATCATGGAGTCGAAGTGGGACATGAGCATCTCGCTTACTCCATCTGAAAAAGGAAAGATCTTCCCACGGCTTATAGTAACTGTTATCTGGGAGAACAACCATTTGAGAAATCACAGAAGCCATTTGCCCTTCAATTGCAGATAATAAGAAAGAAGAACCTCTCTATTTTATATTCGGCATACGACCACACAAAAGCCATGTATCAATTCTTCGTCTTTCTCTATTTTTTGCAGTAGATGAGACCGTCGCTATATCTGGAAGCATCAAATAAATTTCAACAGGCATGTCTAAAGTCTAAACGGAATAGGGTTTGGGCCTTGGGGTAAAGATAGAAAAGGGAACACTATTACTCCGTATATTATATGCGGACGGAGCAATATACTAACGGGGATGGAACGTTCACGGAAAAGGATGAATCGAAAAAAGATGATTATTTAGTAGAGTACACATAATAAAATACATTGTACCACCCGATGAAGCTAGATAGTTACACCAACATTTTTCTCATACCTAAAATATCCTAACTTTATTGGTTATTATAAGTTTTTAAGATTAAGATTTAAGAAATACGTGAATGTTGTACTTAAAACTGCTATACTTATTTGGAAACTACTAAGAGTTCAAACTTTATTTAAACCGTTTCTTATTTGAACTTTAAACCACAATTGTGATATTACTAATAACTCTATCCATGCCATGTATTTGGAATCTTACTTGTACTTTAAACCACAAGGTAAGTACACTAATATCCATATATCTCTAATAAATCCGATCAATAACAACTCCATTTTTATCACCAATAACTCTAGCCATGCCATATATCACTAATAACTCTACCCATAGCCATGCCATGTATTTGGAATCTTACTTGTACTCTAAACCACAAGTGTGATATCACTAATAAATCCGATTAATGACAACTCCATTTTTAATTATAATTATACTATTAATTACCTCTGTACTATTAAGATTGGGATATGGGGCTTCAAATAGTAGCAATTGTGTTTATGTGACTCGTATTTCAATCAAAGATACTCTAGAAAAAACATGCTGTGTTTTATTAAGGAGTACTATTTTTAAGGATATACATACTGATGTGCTTGTTTTTTACACACTTTTTAGGCTTAGTTTGTTAATAATTTTGGTCACTTGATTTGTATATTTGTACATATTTTTATTATTTATCATTACTTTGTACGATGTGTAGTTCTATGCATGTATTTTGTATTTTCAGGTACTTTTGATACTATTTGATACATTTGTGTGTGAAGAAAAGAAGAAAATAAAAGTTCAAGTTGGAGGTCAATAAAAGTGGAATTTCTTTCAAAGTCATTCAGAACCATTGAGCTATCTTGCCCAGCAGTTTATATATTGCTTGTGACCACATCAAAGAAAAAATGGAACAAAAGTCCGAAGCCAGAATCGAACCCGCAACCTCTGCTACATGCTTAAACACTTCGTCCGCTGGGCTGTTACACACTGTTGGAACTTTACTGCGTTTTCTTTTACATATACTCTTCACGTCCGTAAATTCCAGCAAATTAATGATTAATTATCTTATCATTATAAGGCTTAATCCATCTCCTTCCACACATAATCTCGAACCAACTTCTCTCTACACCTCCCAGAATCATTTCCTCCTCCTTCTCTCTTCATTCTTCATCTCCAAATCATCAACCAATCTTCAACATCAATTAATCACTTTCTCAATCAAGATTAAAGTCAAGATTAGCACCAAGCTCCAAGGATTGTCATCTATCACAAGTTTGATCTTCCTTATCTCTTTAAATCTTGTACTTCAATCATGAATTCATCTATTTCTAAGCTTCCCAACATGTATAGCTAAATAAATTTGGGGCTAGAAATTGGTTAATTAATTGTTCTTATCATGTTTTAATTTGTATTGATTTTAATTGTTAAGTTTGTTCTATTTAGATAGTTGTGTCCAGAAAATTAATTAAGTTATGTTTGTGATATATATTATGAGTACTCAATCATAAACATATTGTTTGTTAAATACACAAATGAACACTTTCTGAACACACCGTTAAACTTCTTTTACCTTGTCCCGGATTGAAGTTTTACGGGAGAATTTAATTATTTAATTATATTATTTACACCACGGGGTTGGGTAAATAATATAGTTAATAATTAAGGTTGTCGTTGCACTTAAACAACTAGTCTCGTTTTGGCCATCACTGGAAAATGTTGACTAGTTACTTATTTTAGATGACTTGTGTTGGGTGCTAAAATATTTATCTACAACTTCTCACAATCTATCTAAGAATAAAATTAGCAATTATGTCTCTCAATTAAACATTGAACAATTAGTTACCAATTTCTACCCCTACTTGCTATTGGTTGAACTTTGTGTTGATAAAAATCTCTCATCTCAATCACTTTTATTTTATTACTTTTCCAAGCAACCAAAAATCAAAAGAAACACATTCTCAACTTTAATCCTTAGTTTGTGCTTAATTATTTTATTTCCCGCTTCTCTGTGGTTCGACACCCTACTTCCTTGGGTAAAAAAATAGTTGTGTGCCCATTATATGCTACACACCACATACCCATGAGCAAAGGAAAGGCAGGCAATTCTTGTGGGTTTTCTCGAGCTCCAACCAAGAGAAGATTTTCGTTTCCTTTCAACAAAGACAGTAGTGGCACAAGAGGGTGAACTGCAGAAACCTTGTCTATAAGGTCATCTAATGTGATTGCTGCAGCATATACACATATAAATAATACTTCTAAAAAGAGCATTTCACAAATAACTCTAGCATGGCATGGCTTTCAAACTTTAAAGAATTCAATTCTCTAAAACTATCATGGAGTCAACCGGTAAATGTGCATGACACCCAAAAAAGCTGACTCAGTGGGCATTTTTAATTTGGGGTTATAATAAAAATAAAAAAAATAACATGTTCAGCAAGAGTGTTTGGACTTGCAAATAGAAGTCATCACCGTTAAAGCTACAAGATAAAAAGAAAACAGTGCAACACCCTACCAGAGCTAGAACCATAACTTCTAACAAAAAAAAACTTTTTTTTTGCATCCCCAAACTTGTCGGCCGTGTCCGCTTGTTGGTGGCGTGCACTTTTTATTTTATTTCTTAATAATCCCCAGACTGTCGGCACAGCTGCATCTTGGTGGAGACTGTATTTATTACTGTAGTTATTTTTCTTGTTCTTCTCAAATCACCATATCTGTCGGCCCTGCCGCATCCTGGTGAAATACTGTATATATTAATACTGCTTTAAGGGCTCACTAGTCTTATTCGGTTTATACCAATTGACTACGTGCGAACCTTAATTAATTAATTAATTCCACATTTTTTTTCTTTTCATCTCTCTCTTTTCCCAATCCCGATTCCCTTTTGCTTATGCTTACACGTTCACGTGGTGCAAATTGTGAATTGTTATTCTTCTCTGACATTGAAAATCACATACGTGAACAGAAAAAAAAATGTCAAACGATGTTGTTGTAAATGAGCAGGAACCAGATCAACAAATCGTGGATCAGGTTACAAGGACCAGGAAACCATTGTATGATTATGTTACGCCTCCCGTGGATGAGCATGACAGTGTTATTCCACCAAAGGTTAACATGAATGACATTCATGTAATTTCCATGTTTAAATTTGTGTTTTTAATTAGTTTAGAGTGATTGTTACTTTGGAAATTACACACTTTTGGTGTAATAGTTTAGTTTGTAAAATATTTGTAATATGTTTAGATTAGGTTTATTCTGAGCTCAAACAGGTCCAAGAACAATTTGGGGACCATTGGTGAACACCACAAGTGGAAGGAAAGTGCAAAAATGCAAGACAAAAAGTGAAGATTTCGTTTTTGGTCTGTACCCGGTCGGGTATGACCTATACCCGGTCGGGTACCCTTCTGAAAAATCAAATCGGATCAACCCGGGAACCAAGCAACATGCGGGAAAGATTTTGGCCATGTTCGATTGTCATACCCGATCGGGTGACCGACAGACCCGATCGGGTATGACCCTATTTTTCAGTTTCTGGGCAATTTCCTGAGATACCCGGTCGGGTATCCCATATACCCGGTCGGGTATCAGACCCTGCAGCTCCCAAAAGCCTATAAATACACCCCTTTCCTTCACAATAAAATCACCAATTCACATATACTCTTTAGCTCAGTTTAGTTAAGTACTTTCTTTATATTTTTATCATGTTTAGTCTCCAAATGAGGAGCTAAACTCTTCCATCTTGGTTTTGCTACTTTGAAGCTTAATGAATTTGTAAGTTGTGAGTTATTCTCTTTAATCTTCTTCCTTGAATATTAATTCTTCCTTTAAATACTATTTCTATATCAATGTTGGGGAGTGTTACTAAGATGACAATTAGTTAACATCTTGACATTAGTTATAGTAATAGCTAATTCTTCCTCTATGTTAATATTGGGGAGTGTTACTAAGATGACAATTAGTTAACATCTTGATATTAACTATAGTAGGATTCATCTTCTTTAATATTCTTCCTTGAGTATTAATTAATTCCTATTCATATTTCATATTAATATTTTGAACATTACTTAAAGGATCAACTAGTTTTGTTTCATATATTAATTATTACTAGAATCGGTCGATTAATACGCTTGTTATTAATTCGGTCCTTTCACGATAGTAAACTTGGGTTATTAATGCATGCGTTTCATGGTTAATAAACCAAGGGGAATTAATTATATTGATTAAACCAATAAACCGCTTGTGTTGAGGTTATCAATCTCAATCGTTTTCATCTTGATTTTATTGCTACTATTGAGTGAATATATGGCGCGTGTTCTATATAAACTCGGTAGTAAGTTTTATTAATGAACGCGTCTCGTTATTAATAACTACCCTCGATGAATTGGATATACTCCTCGATTGAGTATTCGAGAGGAAGATAGTTAAAGATATAACCGGGATCGACGAACATTTCATTAAGTGGATAAAAGCAAAACCAAGTCTCCTTCTCATTAATTAAACCACATAACTCGTTCATCTTCGTGCTTAAATATAATTTAAGTTCAATCATTAAATCAAAACTGTTGGTCCCAGTTTAGCAGACTAACGATCAGCTAGATGAACATCATCGATAGACAGAAGAGAAGGATTTCATATAATGATATAAGATTTATCGAGAACAGTGAAACCTTCTTTCTGTAGTATCGAGAAGTAAATTTGGCAGCGTAAGGCTAATGTGTATTGATCGATATCGGTACCTGTACACAAGGCGCATATTTATAGGCGCTGTACAGGTTACCGATTTAGGTAAACCTTGGAAGTTGGGCCAAGGCCTTTTTGGGCCTTATTCCCTTTACCTTATTTGCTACATAATAAATACTAATCTAATACCATAAATGGTATAACTAGTCTACTTTATTTAAACAAGACATTACAGACAAACTTGACCCACAATAAAAGTTCTAACAATCTCCCCCTTTGTGGTCAAGTGCCGTCTTGCTGGGTTTCTTCACTTCTGAGCTTTGTAATAGTTCTTTCTGAGATTAAGTGCGTGCTCATAATTTCTGAGTGAATTTCTTTTATCAAGTTGTTTTTCAATGGCTTGTAGAATATTGTTAATTCTGTGCAGTTCCTTCTGGTCTCCTTCAGTGGCTTCAGTCGATTTCTGTCCAAGTTCTTGTTTCTTTGATCGGAGCTGCTCCTGGATGATCTTCAACGTTCCGTCACAATACTTGTTAATTTCATCCACGAACATTAGACGTTTTTCGTTGTTATGATTCAGATAGATGACTGATACTGGATTGTCAAAGATATGATATGCTTCAAAGGATTCAAGGCCAGGTCTACTCAAGTCCGGTCTAGTAAGATTCACCTTTGAATAGTTGTGCTCTATGGTCATCTGGAGGTCATGAGAGGCGTAGAACCGAACTTGTCTTGTCATGAATCTTTTTATCGCCTCGAAGCCTTCTTTAGCGAGTCTGTCTTTGTGAACTGGAAGCTCCCTGCACCTCATGAACATTTGATAAATGTCATCCATGTGCAGTAGAAAGAAGTCATTCTCTTGACAGGTGAACTCTGAGCCATCAGTACGTTGTAGACGAAAAATCATGAACTTAATTGTCTCCAGGTGATCTTCTGTAATTTCCAAGATTTTCAATATGGGACATCCACTTGTTGCAAGGTTGTGATTTAGAACTTGTCGACGTTGCCCTGTGGATCTATGTCCTAGCATATACAGATTTCCTCCTCTATATTTTCCTTTCAAGTGATTGATTCCTCGCATTTTTAATTCACTGAACTGCTTGACTTTTTCTGGTTGTCTCCAAATCTTCTCTCGAATTTCTTCAAGAAAGGGGGCTTTGATCCTTATGATTTCCCATTTTTCTTTAGCTGGTTCTGGTTCCTTGAGGTTTTCTTTTTGATTCTCCCCTTCCTTGAGTTCGTCTTTATCGAGTCCAATCATCAATGCATGGTATTTATTTAGGAATTCTCTGAGATGCCAGCTTCGACACATTTCGTAATGATCGGCTTCCACTCTAAGGTCATCCCACTCTGTCCATTTAGGAGGCCATTGATCATGAACTAGAAGATCTTCAAGCTCATCTTGTATTGGATTGTCAGAGGGTTCAGAGGGAGCTTGCTGCTGTGTCGAAGGTGACTCATCGTGTGAAACACCGGGATCCTCAGGATTGCCCGTTGACATCAGTTTCGAACTAGGTTCTAACTGATGGCCTGAGTAAGAAGATGTACTCATGGTAGCATCATCAGGACTTCCATTCCGTCCTTGGTTAACATCTATAGGAGATGCACCTCGGGATGTTATGTCTAGCTCGACCATGCTAGAGAGAGTGGCTAGGGATTTATGGCTAGCTGAAGTAGTGGGTTGCTCATTGGTGGAGGTAGAGGGTTGGTTTGGCTTTGAGGGTTGGCTAGTAGAAGCAACATGCTCAAGTATCCGCTGGCGCTTGTTCTCCCCCTCATGAGAATCCGAATCATCAGGATCCTCATGTGAACGTTTAGCGCCACGGAGACTGTCACGGCAAGTGTTCTGTGTATCTAGAGCATGGAGAAGGGCTTTTTGAAGAGGGGTGAGGTTGCCTTCTTCCACGTCTAGTATACGGTCGTAGATCTCAGCTACAAGATCCTCGAAGGGTACAGTTGTTAGGTTGGGTTTGGTCGTTGTAGGGGAGAATACTAGTTCTGTATCCTGGGTTCCCCTTGATGTGGATGGTTGTTGGTTTTCTATGGTTAAGGGTTTGGAAATAGGAATGGAAATGGTTGGGGGCTGTGTTGTTTGAGGTTTGGGTGGTATATCCTGAACAACTGGGGTACTTCCAGAGTCTTGTGCATTAGCGGTTATTGCTTCATGCACCCATGGCTTAATGGTAGACTCTAGAAAGCTATTCAGATATACGAGAATGTCTTCGGGGATAATGGTACCAGTTACAGGAGTTGTAACTGTTGTCACAGCATCAGTGAAGATAGCTGATGTGTGGCCTGCGTTCAATGATCGAGGCATTGTCGGCGTAGCAGGGCTTCCGACCATCATAGTTTGCACTCCGGTCGTTGCATTCAGGGTGAGTGCACCTGTATGTGCAGTGAATAGTGTAGGTGTCCTAGAAAAATGTGAAAATGTAGGAATGGTGACACCTAGACTCGATGTGATAGAACGGATGGGGGTAGTGGTCCGGGGCTGTTGACCACTAAGTCTCTCAGCAGATTCAGAAGGAATCAGTGAGGTCGGTGTAAGTTCCCCTTGAGTTATTGAAACCCCAGTCTGTTGGGAGACTGGAGAGTGGATGGGAGATGGCTGTGCACGCACAGTTGAACCAGATGCTGCGACTTCTACCCGGGAACTGACAAGGTCAGCTCCTGCTCCTAGGGGCGTGGTTCGGTCTATGGTGACAAAGGTGTCGCAGTCATCGTATAGTGCCAGCTCCTCCTCCACTGCACTCTTCTTTCTTAGCCTCTTCTTAGGCTGTGATGATGCAGATTTGTCGTTGTTGTGTTTGGAGCGCTGCTCACTGATGACAATGCCCTTAAGTGGTCGGGACATGTGAACAGCCTCTTCATTGTCCGATGAGGAGTTGGAGTCTATCGGAATGGCTCTCTTTCCGGCTCTTTTCCTGTTGCTGATCAGAACTCCCTCCATGTCATCATCATCATCTGCATCATCATCATCGTCATTATTCTCCTTTCCCTTGGCCATGCTATCGGAGGCCTCACCACCAGCCTTATTAGAAGGGGCCTGGCTAGATGGTTCATCGGCAGTGTCCTCAGCATTAGGGTGGCCCTCAGCAGTCTGGGTCCTCTCGGAAGAGTTAGCAGACTGATCATCATTAGGCCGGGTTGCCACTGGTTTCTGTGGCGGGGCTCTCTTCTTCTTACCCTCACTTTCTCTCTATAGTGATGATAACGGGTGTCTAGCGAGAATTCTGGAAACCAAAGAAGCTCCACTCACTGACAAACAAAGAGCTCTGCTTGTGGTACTTGAAACCGAAAGCACATGCAATGACAGTCTCCGCGGTCACAAACGTTCACATGAGGGCCCCGATTATTCGGCTCCTCATGAGGGGGAGAATAAGAGACAACGGATACTCAAGCATGGTGCTTCATCTAGCCAATAACCCTGACTTGAACCCTCAAACAACCAAGCTAAATGCAAGAATTCTCTCGAGGATGCAGATTTTGAGGGGGAGTTTTCAATGTTCTCCTCCCAAGCGCCAATTATCATCAAAGGCATCCTACTGAGTGCTACAGTTGAGGGGGAGTACAAAGAGAAAAGAGCAAAGAGAAATGAGAGACAAGTCCCAATGGCTTAGTAAACCCAACTAAGCCTACCCAAGGGGCAAAGCCGAGAGTGAGTGGGTAACTGAGTGAACACTATGAGAGTGAGGAAGCAGAAGGCTCATGTGAGCGAGAAAACAATAATCAATGACATGTCTGTTACCTCAATTGCGCTTTCAATTGAGAGAATTACTCCCAGTCACTCAAATAATCTGGACAATTCCCCATAGGTTCAGGACTGAATTTATTCAGATCCCGGGTAGAAGTCGCTGCTTTTTGTCCAAACGGCGCGTGCACAACCCTACCCTAGACCACTCATTTGTCTCCCAACAGACATGTGCTTAATCATATTTCACGGGGAACCTCATCTATTATTATTGTCTCCTTCCGAGGCAAGTGATACTGACTACAGTGGCCTCAGCCCCATGCCACTGAACTTTCATTGATCACGTCGTGTCTAGTTATCTCACTCCCAAATGTTTTGAATTTTTTAGGACACAGACACTTTTTAGAGTCAGTTGCAGGTCTTCATGACCCGCGAGAACTTCCATAGGGCTCATCTACTTTAGATGTAGACCAATGATTGGAAGGAAGTCCTGCTGTTGCAACATAGAAATCACCAACATGTTCAGGCCATCGCTCTAGAGTTTATCTCTATAGTGATGATAACGGGTGTCTACGCGACCTCGGGGGGCTACCACTTTCTTTGCTGATCTTTATGATTATGCCATAACAACTAGAGTGACATCTACTTCAGATGCTTCACAATGACTGGTTGGAAGTCCTGTTAGAACTTTATTGCTTCTATCATTTTACACAGGCCACACATCGGTGTTTACATTGATGTTGTGATAACGGAACACGATGGTGTATCCGGTTTTTATCTTTTTTTTCTTTTAGTTTTTGTTATCCAGAATAAAAGAATAAAAGCATGACGTCCCGATTCATCGGATCGTCATGAGGGGGAGAATGGTCCACATGCTATTTACTATCAACAAATCATTCTTGGACACTTCTCTCCTCCATCACAAAAATCAACGACGGCTCTCTATTCTCTGAAATCATCAAATGGTCAGCTAAACTCAGAAGTTAACCATCACTTTCCCTCGGCTTGGTTCCCGGGGAAGGTCCAGCTGGGTTTTGCTGAACCATAGGGACCGTTCTCTTCAGCGACTCTTTGTAGTCAATGACTGCTTTATCCCTCGGGTTTGCTAGATCAAGCAGTGAGTCCGGGATAGGCAGTGCTTCAGCCTTATTGCTGTCCCTTTGGAAGTATTTGAGCTTGGGAGCGGTGAAGTGATCATCTCCCTTACGCTTTGGAATAGTAGGGGTGGCCTCCATCATGTTATGGATCATCAATGCCAACCACCTAGCGTAAGGGATTGTACTACCCTTGTTGTTCTCCTTTATCTTCACTTGATCCATCAGCTCTGTCCAGAAGAGCTGGGCCATGTCATATTTGATGTTGAAGGCGATCCCGTGGAAGATTTGGAGAATTTGTTTGTTGCATTTGTCATGTCCGGCATGCTTAGGAGATAGGCACTTATTCACCAGGCCGAACAGACTCTTCCACGGGTGGGGCAGGTTTGAGATGGTGAAGTTTGAGATCAGGGGTAACGGTCCTTCATACCCCAGCTTCTTCATGTCTGTGATCAGATCTTCATTGGAGGGAAGCGGTGCATAGTTCTGGAGCGCCGGGAGATTCAGAGTCTCCCTTATTGTAGAGGGTGTCAGCACCGCTCTTACATTATTCAGCTTGGTCATGATCTTAGACCGATCTTTCTTGCTTTCAGTTCGCATACAGCCCCAGAATTGCTGCAGGTATACCATTGGTACTGGTTTAGCTTCGTTGAATGCAGTCCAAAGGTAGTGCTTCTGTAGAATGGAGAGAATGACCGGGTCCTGACATTTGAAGAGCTTCAGGTCCAATTGAAAGTTGTTGTCATAGAGTGGGACCCAGTTCTCTTTTGGGTACAGTTCATTGCTTGATTGTGCATTCCTGTCTGTTCCTGACATTGTTAACTGAAAGAATTGGGTCAGCACAAATGTTCATTTGAAAATTTTATTTGTTCAGTTTTTGCAATTTTTCAGATTAGGTGTGTACAGGTGAAACCTCGAAAAATATTCTAAGTGTAAACCACGAGAACCACCTTCGATAATTGAACTTCGAGAAGTGGGTTCTCGAGATTTAAATACCGAGAAGCTCTTCTCGATATTCCAACATCGAGAACTTAGTTCGCGATATGAGAATGTCGAAAAGTCCTTCTCGAGATTTAAACTTCGAGAACTTCCTTTCTCGATGTTTAAATATCGAGAACCTCTTCTCGGTATTTCAAACTTCGAGAAGTAGGTTCTCGGTATTTAAACATCGAAAAGACCTTTTCGAGTTTCAAATATCGAGAACTGACTTTCGAGGTTTGAAATATCGAGAAACAAATTCTCGAGTTCAAATATCGAGAAAAATGTATTCTCGAGTTCGCACTGAGAGATATGTCGAGAAACCACCTGCAATAACACATTCATAATGATAATCAAATTAAAACTTTTCGACTTCAAGTTTCCAAGTTCGAAAATGACAGTTCTCGAGATCCAACTTCGAGAAAGACTTTCTCGAGTGAGATTCGAGAACTAGTTTTGAAGTATGAAAATCATTTAGAAGTATATTTGAAAACCACATTACTACCTTTTGATTGATTCGAGAAAGGTTCAGTGAAGAATGGGGTCGAGAAGATTTCGAAAACGTTTTGCTCTGGACTTCGAGAAACGAGAATACGAGAAAATGAGATTTTGGGTTCTCGAAGTCCATTATATATGCGAGAAAATTTATTTTGGGCCTTTTGAGAAGTAATTTGGACCCAAATGTTAAGAGCGGGCCCAGTTCAGAAAATCTTAAAATTTTGGGCCCCAAGCTAGAATTTATTAAGAAATGCTTTCTCAGATCAAAACTCCCCCTCGAAATGTGCCTGAAAAAAAATGAAAAACACACATACTCACTCTTTTTCTGATTTTCTACACACACACACATTCTTTTTCTGATTTTCTGATTTTCTCACACATACACTCTTTTTCTTACTTTTCTGATTTTCTCACTCATACACACACTCTTTTTCTGATTTTCTGGTTTTCTCCCCCTCAAAGTATTCCTCTCTCTTTTATTTTCTCCCTTTTCTCCCCCTCAACACATGCAACGCTGTTAGGTCCCTGTTTTCTAGTCTATAAAATGTATGTATGGAAGATAGATCTGGGAATGAAGCTTTCCATTGATGTGATGAAGAAGTTTACAGAATGATATGAATGTTAGCGTAAAACTTCTATCACGAGAATAGGCACTGCGGCACTAGGAATATTGAAAAGCTTAACCTAGCCTTTCCCTTAAGGCATATATATAGCCTGACGGGAAAGGTAGGTTTTACAATCATTTGGGCTCCTTTTCCTAGGAGGCCCATACCTAAAAAGGTATAAAACCTTTATTACAAAATTGCCTTAAAAGGCCTATTCATTATTCTAGCTAACTATAAACTAGCAAAGTAACATTGATCACAATTATAATGAAAATATCTCTAACAATCTCCCCCTTTGTGATCAGATGTTCTTGCTTCTTCTGTTCTTCACTTCTGAGCTTTAAAATAATGCTTTCTAAGATTTAGTGCATGCTCGTAATTTCTGAGAGACCTTCTTCTGTCTAGTTGTTTCTCGATGGCTTTCAAGATTTTATTGACTCTTTCCAATTCTTTGATTTCTTCCTTCGAGGCTTCATTCTGTCTTTTATCTAGCTCTTCTTTCCTTGGCTGGAGCTGTTCTCGGATGATTTGCAGGGTCCCATCACAGTATTTTTGAATGTCTTCAACAATCATCAGACGCTTCTCTTCTTTGTGATTCAGATAAATGACTGAGATGGGCTTGTCAAATGTATCATATGCTGCAAAGGTTTCAAGCCCAGGTCTATCCAAGTCCGGTCGTGTAAGATTCGCCTTTGAATAATTGTGCTCAAGAGTCATCTGGAGATCATGGGAGGCGTAGAACCGAACTTGTCTTGTCATGAATCTCTTAATGGCCTCAAAACCTTCTCTAGCAAGTCTGTCTTTGTGCACTGGGAGTTCCCTGCATCTCATGAACATTTGATAAATATCATCCATGTGCAGTAGGAAGAAGTCATTCTCTTGACAGGTGAACTCCGAGCCATCGGTACGTCGTAGACGAAAGATCAGGAACTTAATCGTTTCCAAGTAGTCTTCTGTGATATCCAGGATTTTCGATATAGGACATCCACTTGTTGCGAGATTATGATTTAGAACTTGTCTTCTTTCCCCTGTGGATCTGTGTCCTAGCATATACAGGTTACCTCCTCGGTATTTTCCTTTCAAGTGATTGATTCCTCGCATCTTTAATTCACTGAACTTCTTGATTTTTTCAGGTTGTCGCCAGATTTTCTCTCGGATTTCTTCTAGGAAGGGGGCTTAGAGTGAGCTTGTTGTTGTGTCGAAGGCGACCTGTCATGTGAAACACCGGGATCCTCAGGATTGCCCGTTATCATCAGATTAGAACTAGGTTCTTTCTGATGGCCTGAATAGAAAGGTGTACTCGAAGTAGCAACCTCAGGACTTCCACTCCATCCTTGGTCTACATCTATGAAAGATGAGCCTAGGAGTGTTGTTTCTAGCTCGACCGGGCTAGATGTGGGTGAGTTGGCTGTTTGGCTTTTGTGTTGAGTGGATGGTGGGGGCTGATTGTTCGAGGATTCAGGTTGGTTGGATTGCGTAGAGGGTTGGCTAGTTGACGCATCACGCTCAAGTGTCCTTTGTCTCTTGTTCTCCCCCTCATGAGGATCCGAGTCATCGGGGTCCTCATGCGAACGTTTGTGACCAAGGAGACTATCACGGCATGAGCTATCAGGCTTAAGGATCCGAAGAAGGTCTTTTTGTTTCTGGGTTAGGTTGCCTTCTTCGGTAGCTAGTAGTTGATCTAGCATAAGGGTTTCGAGTACCTCGAACGGTAAAGTTTTAGGGTCAGGAAAAGGTGTGGTCGAAGTAGGGGAGGACACTAGTTCTGTATCCTGGGTTCCCCTTGAAGCAGTAGGTGAGTGGGGTAGGGTTGTGGATGGTTCAGAGGTTTGTTGGGTAGGTATGATAGGAAGTGGTTGGGTTTGTTGGGTATGTGAGGATGATGGTTGGGGTTGGATGATGTCATTAAGTAACGCCGGGGTGTTCCTGAATTCCTGTGCCCGAGCGGTTATTGCTTCGTGCACCCATGGTTTAATGGTGGAATCCAAGAAACGTTGCAAAATGACAGAAAGGTCGGTAGGGTCAGGGTTACCGGTTACAGGGGTAGTAACCGTTGTCACAGCATCAGTAAAGATTACCGATGTGTGGCCTGCAGATAATGATGGAGATATCTGTTGAGCAGCAGGACTTCCGATCATCATTGACGTATCTCCGATCGTTGAGGACAAGTAAAGTGCACCTGTCGTGTGCAGTGGTGTGAGCAGTGTATGTGTCCTAGAAAATGTTGAAAATGTTGGGATGGTGGAAACTAGACTCAATGTGCTAGAAGGAGGGGTAGTGGTCTGGGGCGGAAGACCACAAAGTAAATCCTCAGCTGCTTCGTAAGGAGGCAGCGAGGTGGGTAAAAGATCCCCTATTTGTGAAACTACTACCTGTTGGGAGGCAGCAGAGTGGCTAGGTGAGGCTTGTGCATGCGCAGTTGGGCTAGATGCTGCGTCTTCTACTCGGAGACTGAAAATATCAGCCTCTGCACCTATGGGGTTAGCCCGGTTTATTGTGTCAAGGTCAGAGCAGCTGTCATATAAAGCTAACTCTTCTGCCAGGTTGCTGGCAGTTTGCACTCTTTGCACAGGAGTAGATGATGAGGCAATGTCATGACGCACCTTGGAGCGAGTCTCACTGATGATATTTCCTTGAGTGTCCTTGATTTGGTGAGACTGCTCTTGTGTTGTAGCCCGAGAAAGCCTGATAACGAGTCGTCCTTTCTTAGCGCGGGCTTTCTCGACTTTCTTGCCCTTTGCATTGGCATTGTTATCGTCCTCATCATCATCATCGTTGTCGTTCCTAGCCTTGCTCCCAGAGCCCTCATCGTCAGCGTCTTGTGTTGTGGCTACGCTTGGCGAATCACGGGTAAACTCTTCAGCACGGGGGTGGCCCTCAGCAGACATAGTCTGATCATCATGGGGCCGGCTTGCCACTGGTCTCTGTGGCCGGGTTGAACTCTCAGGACCCTCACATACTCTCGGCTGACTCCCCGGGGTAGGCTCAGGGGGGTTTATCTGAGTCATAGGGAGTATGATACCGTTCTCCTCACTGTAGCGTATGACATGTGGATCATTTCGCCCAGCTAACAGGAGGAGAGGGACTGGAATGGGTAATGGTACCAGTGAGCGTACCTCTGGCATTCTCTTCAGATATTGTAGGGCTGGAGTGCTGACATTCTCAGATGTTTTGCGTCTTTGAATTGTTGGAATTGTTCTGCAGAAGTGTCGCACCAGCAGTGAAAACCATCTCATGTATGGTAGATGTTTGATCAGATCAGTTTCAAACTTCCTTCTTCGCATTTCCAGAATGTCACCCCAGATTAGTGAGGTGAAGTCGTAGTTCTTCATGAAAGCGATGCCGTGGAAGATGTAAACGAGGTAACCGCTGCATTTGTCGAAGCCGCTATGCTTGGATGTGCAGCACTTGTTCAGTGTAGCCATAAGTGTCCTCCATGGTCGTGGAAATCGTGCTGTCTTGATCGCGGACATCAACCGGAGAGGTTCAGCGTGGCCTAGTGTGATCATGTCCTCAAAGATTTGCGCTTCTGAAGCCAATGCATCATAATGTTCCTCCTCCGGGATCTGTAGCACTTGTTGGACGAGCTCTTTCGTGATTGTGACTCTGGTGTTGCAAATTGTGGCAGCTAGTACATCATCGAGTTGCCTGCCATTTGCATCCACGTCCTTGTCAAGTGTACCCCAGAATTGTTGGAGATACACCTGAGGGACCTCAGCGTTCTTGCTCAGTGCCTTCCACAGCTTGTGGCCTTTGAGAATTGAGACGACCACGTCATCTTGGCATGAGAACACCTCAGGGTCCAACTGTGAGTTGTTTTCCTTGATTGGGATCCATTGTTCCCTAGCGAAGATCATGTTGATTGGAGTGTTGGCAGCCATTTCAGTCTGAAAATGATAAACAGATTAGAGCATATGATCAAAAATGGCTAAGTCCACAATTTATTTCTCACTTGGGCCCTTGATTAATTTTTTTTTTTTTAAGTGAATGTTTCGGGCCCAACGGATATTGGTCACATTTTATCTGAGATGGGCCTGGACTTAAGTAGTTTTTGGCCCAATATAATAAATTTCTGCTAAGGATTTGAATCTTGGGCTGACTTGGGCCTGTTTGGTCTCACTTAATCGCTCATAGAGTATCACACCGGGGTAATCGCGCAAGGCCTATGATCGCGCAAGAGGGGAAATCGCGCAGGCCGGTAATCGCGCAACAGGCCAAGATCGCGCAGCCTCCTCAGTTCGCGCAAGCCGGGTTGGATCGCGCAGCCCGAGCGAATCGCGCAAGGGCTCTAAACGCGCAGGCATTGAGGATCGCGCAAGTCCTCGAATCGCGCAGGCGTTGAGGATCGCGCAAGTCCTCTTAGTTTGCCCAAGCCAGGCGAATCGCGCAAACCAGGCGAATCGCGCAAGCCAGGCGAATCGCGCAAGCCAGGCGAATCACGCAATGATTTCGCACATCAGTCCTTTTCATCTTCTTCGTGAGGTACCTGTGAAATCAGTCAAAGATATACAAAGATGGATGTTTTTACCGAGTGGAGAGGATCAAGATCTTGAGGGAGAGGGGAGCTCGAGATTTGTTCTGAGGGAGGTCTAACGTTTCGCGCAAGAGAAAGAAATGGGAAGGGGGTTGCGCGTTTCACTTGTTTAAATAGGCCCGGGAGATTTTTCAAAATGCAACGGGCCCAACTCAGTCTGATTTCAGTTTAAAATTGCTCCCCCTCAACACTTGCTTTCTTTTCAGAATTAAAATTTTAGCAAACTCCTCCTCAAATTTTATACAATTTAGAAATACTCCCCCTCAATCAGATGAACAGATTTTGAAAAGCTCCCCCTCAATTTATGCAAATAAATAAAAAAGTGATGCAAACAGAGTAATAAAAATATGAGATGCATGCATGAAAATAAAAATGCAAATTTTGAAAAATGTTTTAGAACGAATGAAAATTATGAAAGCACACGCACACACACAATTCAGATGTTACTCAGTCGTTCAAGTTCAACATTCCCAGCTTAGAGATCAGGAAATTGAATCTCTTTTCATCCAGGGCCTTTGTGAAAATATCAGCCAGTTGCAATTCCGTAGACACAAAGTACATGTCCACGGTGCCTTTCTCAACGTGATCCTTGATGAAATGATATCTGAGGTCAATATGCTTCGTCCTTGAATGATGGACAGGATTGCACGTGATGGCAATTGCACTTTGAGAGTCGCTGTAGATCGGGATGTGTGAGAATGTGAACCCGTAGTCTTTTAGCTGGGTCCTCATCCATAATATTTGTGAGCAACAGCTAGCAGCCGCGACATATTCTGCCTCAGCTGTAGAAGTGGACACACAATTCTGCTTTTTGGAGGACCAGCATACCAACTTATCACCAAGAAATTGAGCACCGCCAGATGTACTCTTTCTGTCCAGTTTGCAACCCGCGAAATCAGCATCTGAGTATCCAACAAGGTCAAAGCCTGATTCCTTAGGATACCAAAGACCCAGATTGACTGTTCCTTTGAGATATCTCAGTATTCTTCTAACAGCATTCAGATGTGATTCCTTAGGATTGGCTTGAAAGCGGGCGCATAGGCAGGTTGCAAAGACAATGTCTGGTCGGCTAGATGTTAGGTACAGCAAGGAACCAATGATAGCCCGATAATTGGTAGCATCGACTGGTTTCCCGGAGGGGTCAGAGTCGAGCTTCTGTGAGGGAGACATGGGGGTCTTCATCGTCGACTTGCTGTCCATTTTGAAGCGCTTTAGCATATCATGGATGTACTTAGACTGATTTATGAATATTCCGTCTGGCAATTGCTTGATCTGTAGCCCCAGAAAGAAGTTCAACTCTCCCATCATACTCATTTCGAATTTGGTGCGCATCAGGTTGCTGAACTTTTTACAGAAGTTTGGATTCGACGAGGCAAAAATGATGTCGTCAACATAAATTTGTATCAGCATGATGTCACCCTTATGTCTTTTGATGAAGAGAGTTGGATCTATCTTTCCCTTCGAGAAGCCTGAATCAACAAGAAAATCTGATAGTGCTTCGTACCAGGCTCTCGGTGCTTGTTTCAAACCATACAGGGCTTTCCTCAGCTTATATACATGGTTGGGGCGTTCAGGATCAACAAAGCCGTCAGGTTGTGCAACGTATACTTCTTCTTTCAAATCTCCATTCAGAAATGCCGTCTTTACATCCATTTGATATACTGTGAAGCTCTTGTGTGCAGCATATGCTAGAAATAGTCTGATGGCCTCAATCCTTGCCACTGGTGCAAAGGTTTCATCGTAGTCGATTCCTTCTTGTTGATTGTAACCTTTTGCAACCAGGCGGGCCTTGTTTCTCACGATCACACCGTCTTCGTCTTTCTTATTCTTGAATACCCATTTGGTGCCGATAATGGTTTTCTTGTAAGGTCTTGGCACCAGGGTCCACACTTTCAATCTTTCAAACTGGTTCATTTCTTCTTGCATCGCAATCACCCAGTCCGGATCAGCCAATGCGTCAGTCATCTTTGTTGGTTCTTTCTGACTCAGAAAACATGAGTATAAGCATTCATTGACTGATGCCGTTCTGGTTCTGACTCCTTGAGATGGATCTCCAATTATCAGCTCTGGCGGATGTGCCCTTGTCCACTTTCTTTCATGTTGTAGAGGCTGTGGAGTTATGATTGGATGATCAGGGTCAGAATATTCTTGTTCAGGTTGTGCTTCTGGGGTTTCTTGCGTTGCAGCTTCTTCAGGTTGATCATTAACAGGAGAGGTTGGTTCATGTTCAGCTTCATTATCTGTATGCTCATCATCATTCTGAGCAGGAGTGTTGGTTTCTTCAGTAGTTGGAGCCGGTAACAGGGGGTTCTGAGTAGGTGTAGCATTTGTAGTTGGTGGTGCACGTGGTTGACTGTAGAAGTGTTCAAATAGAGAGTCCAGAACCACGTGCTCATCAGGTCTTGTCTCACCTCCCTGCCCTCCTACTCCAGAAGATGATGGAGTTTCATTGTTTGCAGAGGTTGATGGTTCAGAATGAAAATGTTCAGAAGCCAAGTCCGCCATTTCATAGAAGCTCACATTGATGCTCTCCATGACGGTTCTTCTGTCTTTCAAGTATACTCTGTATGCCTTGGAGTTGGTAGAATACCCAATGAATATCCCTTCATTTGCTTTTGGATCAAGCTTCCCCCTAGCATCCCTGTCATTCATAATGTAGCATTTACAGCCGAAGACGCGGAAGAAGGCAATGTTAGGGAGCCGCTTGAACACGATCTCATAAGGCGTCTTGTCAAATCTCTTGTGGATCACCGTCCTGTTCTGTGTGAAGCAAGCCGTGTTGATAGCTTCCGCCCACATGAAGTGAGGAAGCTTTGACTGTATCAGCATGGTTCTGGCTGCTTCCACCAAGGTTCTGTTCCGTCGTTCTACAACACCGTTCTGCTGTGGTGTCTTAGCTGCAGAGAACTGTTGAGTAATTCCCTGAGCTTCATAGAATTCGGTCAGTTCCTTGTTCTTGAACTCCGTCCCGTTGTCAGTTCTGATGATCTTCACATTCTGCTGTAGATAGTTCTGTATGGTCCTGATGAACGTCATGATTAAGTTTGCAGTTTCGTCCTTGGAGCGCAAAAACTTGGTCCATGTGTAGCGTGAGTAGTCATCCACAATTACCAAAGTATATTTGCGTCCACTGATGCTATGCACGCGCATCGGACCACACAGATCCATATGTAGTAGCTCCAGGGGACGAGATGAGGAGGGAAATTGTTTTGACTTGTGTGATGCTCTCCTCATCTTTCCCAAATGACATGCAGAACAGTGATGATTGGGGGAGTTCTTCAGAACAGGCAATCCTTTCACCAACTTCTTCGAGGAGAGGGAACTGATGGCTGGCAGATTCAAGTGTGAGAGACGTCTGTGCCATAGGCTGCTTTGCTCTTCTGATGCTTTGGACAGGAGACAGATGGATATGGGGGATCGTACCGATTTCAGATCAATGGTGTAGAGATTGGTTTTCCTCTGACACCTTAATAATGGTGTCCCACCCATATCCATCACACAACATTGCCTAGCATGGAATCTCACTTCCATTCCATTATCACAAAATTGTCCAATGCTAAGCAAGTTGTGTTTCAGTCCCTGCACATATGACACGTTTCTGATAGTGACGCTCTCACAAATGACATCTCCTATCCCGAGTATGGGCGATGAAGCATTGTTCCCAAACCTCACATTTCCTCCAAACCTTTCAGAATAGTTGCTCAGTAGTTCAATCTGTCCAGTCATGTGTGACGAGCAACCCGAATCAAGATGCCACACATGACTGACCTGCAAAACAGATTAGTTTCGCTTAGGTACCCATCGCCAGATGGGTCCTTCCTTATCAACAGTGAGCAATTGTTTCAACTTCTTTTTGATTTGGGATCCTAGGCTGGCTGGTTGAGAAGAATTTTGCATTTTTAATTGTTCTGCTTCAGCCTTAGGAACCCATTTTTGTTTTATTTGAACAATTTTTGGAGTGAGGGAACTTTCATTCGTCCTAAGTGATTGTTCAGATAAGTGGTCTTTCAAGATTGGTTCACGTGATAGCCTTCTCAGATGTTTGACTGAGTGAATCTTGAGAGGATACCTTAAAAATGGTAATTTGACCTCACTCTCAACATTCACCCTATCAATCTTGGGCTTGTTCACAATATTATCAACAATCACAGGATCATTTGGTTTGCGAGAAGAAACAGACTCAAAACAACAACATTTCATTAATTTAACACAATCCAGAGAAACACATTTAGTACAGCGATTCGAGACAGAAATCTTAGAACTAGAAGACTTAGGAGCCACTCTCTTAGCATTACTAGTAGATGGCTCACTAATGCTAGAACTAGACTTATTCTTAACATAAAATATGGCGCTCGACCGCTGACACTTATTTCTTAATCTTGACTCTTCTTCTCTCTTCTTCCTTCTTATTTTATCTTCAATCCACTCTCCTTTCTTCTCGACTCTCTTCTTCACATCTTTCCCTGTCGGAGAATGAGACTTGGGGTGAGAAGGAGAAGTCTTAAAACTATCGCTTGAATTTTCAGAAGTGTTTTCAGAAGTAGAAGGGGAAGAGGATTGAGAAGCTGTGTTAGACTGAGAGGCGGTTTTCAAAGAGGTTATTTCTTTTAAAAGTTCATCCTTTTCTTTTTCTAAAATCTGCTTTTCCTTTTCAAAAGAATCTTTTAACTCAGCAAACTTTCTCACCAATGGTGGAATGTAAGCTGGTTTCTCAATCGGTTCAGATGTGGAAGCCTCCTCTCCGTCTTTCTCAGCTTCCTTTTCAGGAGGATAGGTCAAGATTTCTTCAGCAGGGGTCAAAGGGAGTGCTTTGGTTTTGTAGCTCTTGTTTAATTCTGTGTAGTCAAAAGGAACCTCAACACCAGCCTTTGTCTTTCTCTTTTCATCCTCAAGGGCATTCGTTTCTTCAGCTCCAGTGAAGGCCATGAGTTTGGTCAATCCTATTTTCATGTATCTAACATCATAGAGTTGTCTACAATTGACCTTTTTCAGGTTCTGAGGATTGGTCAAACCCAAGCCTTCTTTGGCATTATAGAAACGAGTGTCCTTAGGCTGGTTAAGGAAAATAGTCTGATCTGTTTGGTCCCTTTTGGCTAACAGATCCTCAAGTTCTTTGATTTTAGTATAAAGTGCACCCCTT
>CAMAPF010000543.1:0-89013 GCA_945859915.1 Cuscuta epithymum | reverse complement strand
CCTTTTTGGGGATGCCGCAAAGATTGAATTTTGGGGGGTTTTGTTTTGTGACTGGTAATAATGGCGGACAAAGTGAAGCACATTCTTACAAAGCCGATCCAGTTGGCTGACAACGTCAGCAAAGCTGCAGACGAGGCCAGTTCCTTCAAGCAAGAGTGCGCAGAATTGAAGTCCAGGACGGAGAAGCTCGCCGAGCTTCTCCGCCAAGCCGCGCGTACCAGCAGCGATCTCTACGAGCGGGCCGACGCGCGGCGGATCATCGACGACACCGGGCCAGGTTCTGGAAAAGGCTTTAAACCTTGTCCTCAAGTGTCGCGCCCATGGCCTCATCAAGCGCGTCTTCACCATCATCCCCGCCGCCTCCTTCCGCAAGATGCAATCCCAACTCGATAACTCCATCGGCGACATGTCCTGGCTCCTCCGAGTCTCCGCCTCCGCCGACGGACGCGTCGGAGAACACCTCGGCCTCCCTCCCATCGCCTCCAACGAGCCCATCCTCTGCCTCATCTGGGAACAGATCGCTATTCTCCACACAGGCTCTCCGACGACAAGTCCGACGCAGCGGCGTCGCTTTGTGTCCCTCGCCCGGGACAACGACCGTTACGGGACGCTGATAATGGAGGAAGGCGGAGTGGGGGGCCGCTGCTAAAGCTCCTCAAGGATGGCAAAGTAGAAGGCCAAGAGAACGCCGCCAGAGCGATCGGGCTGCTGGGCCGGGATCCGGCAAGCGTGGAACACATGGTGCACGCCGGCGTATGCCAAGTGTTTGGTAAAACATGCTCAAACAAGGTCCCATGAAAGGTACAAGCCGTGGGTAGCATGGGCGATCTCAGAGCTGGCTTCCCATTTCCCCACATGCCAAGATCTCTTCGCCCAGAACAACATCATCCGCTTACTGGTAGGCCCATCTCGCCTTTGAAACAATCTTGGAACACAGCAAGTATGCTGTTTCCTGCAAGGCGACTTCCATCCACGCCCTTGTGCTAGCCAACAATGAGAATTCTCTGAACGCTAACAGCGTAGCAAACGATGATGATGACGATTACCAGAAGAGCATAGTTGCTCACCCCTTGGAGAACAACAAGAAACATGCCCAGATTCATAACGTCGTTCACAATACAATGGCCATGATAAATCCAGCTAAGCAGAACCACTCCAGTCACCATCACCATCATCATGCCAAAGAGCTTGAAGATCCATCTACCAAGGCCTACATGAAAGCCATGGCGGCAAGAGCATTGTGGTACCCTCTGCAAAGACAACTCTCCCATTTGCCACAGCATAAACCGAGTCTAGAGCTCTATTGTGTTTCGCGGCTCTCTTGGAGAAAGGTCCTAGAAGAGGCCCAGTACAACTCTGCGATGGCGGTGATGGAGATCACCGCTGTGGCGGAGAAAGACGTCGACCCTGAGAAGGTCGGCGTTCAAGCCAAACTCTCCGGCGTTGCAAGGCGGGTTGCGGACCAGCTGCTCAGAATCATTGAGAAGCCTGTCCCCGAATCTCCTCATACCGTGCATTAAGACAATCGGAAAATCTCGCCAGGACGTTTAGGTCAACCGAGATGAGGATGATCTGTCCTCTTAGTCAAGCTTCTTGAAGACCAAGAAACTGTGGTCTCGAAAGAGGCGTCCATATCTCTTGCCAAGTTTGCATGCACGGAGAACTACCTTCACTTGGACCATTCCAAGGCTATCATAGCTTCAGGTGGGGCGAAGCATTTGGTTGAACACGTTTATTTTGGTGGACAGACGATTCGGGGTCCTGCATTGTATCTACTTTGTTACATTGCCATGCACGTCCCTGACAGTGAAGAGCTCGCCAAGGCTGAAGTTCTATCGGCTCTAGAATGGGCATCAAAGCAGCAGGGGCTCTTGGTTCAAGATGACAAGGTGGAGAGATTGTTGCAGGAAGCCAAGAGCAGGTTGGAAGTGTATCATTGCAGATCTGTTTCAGGGTATGCACACTACAAAACTTGAGGAGGTTTTACCCGAGGCCACTCCCCCCCCCCCCCACAGTCACAGTCTCCGTAGAAGTGGTAAAATCCCAGAATTGATAGAAAGAAGTTGTACAACCGGATTACCTACATGTATGTTAAATGTTTGTGAAGGTCTTATATTAGCTAAGAAAACTGTGAATTAAGGGAGTCATTTTTGTGGAGGAATGGAATAATAGCACAGGTATGCTAAGTTTTGGGGCATTTGACGAACTTATGCAGTTTGACTTGGTGGTAGTTCGAATTTTAATTAGGGTCAAATATCACATTTGGGTGGTAGTTCGATTAGGCATAGACCGGTTCCGCTCTAACCGGCCCGGCCTGCCACTGTGCCGGCCCGGGAACCGGGCCTAGGACCGGTCCGGGGTGTTAGGGCAGGGCGGTTCCGGGCTTGCCCTTCCTTTGGTACCGGCCGGTCCGGGCCTTTTTTTGTTTTTTCATTTTTTTTTGTTGTAGGCGGGTTGGGCTGGGTGTTTTGGGGTAATTAGAAAAGCAAAAAAAAAAAATAAGAACCGGCCCGGACCCGGTGGAATCCCGGGCCAGTTCCGGGCCTTCACCCAACAATAAAAAGCCCGGTTTGGACTGGCCCGGCCCGAAACCGGTCCATGCCTAAGTTCGATGATTAATTAGGCAGCAGCTTTATTAATTAGTCAACATTGAAAGTTACACGATGTTGAACCAAGAAAAAAAAGGGATGACGATTGCCCACATCTCCCACTACATCATATACACAACATTTCCAATGGAAGGCCAAAAGCACCTTAACATGATTTTCGTTTTGTTTCCCTTTTTTGGACAGCAAACTCAGATCCTCTTTCTTTATCTATTTGATGGCAAATGCAGATTGAATGAATAGTAGTACATTTCTATGCAAGTTAGAGTCTCGGGCCTTGTCTTGAAGATGGGCTTGCGACATTCCGGGAGCCCATACTCGCAGTTCTTAATAGCCTACGGAATTCCAATAGGCTTATCCTCCCATCTTTGTCTATGTCTGCTTCCTCCAGGAGTGGATCTATGGAGCCTCTTAATCCAGTATGCTGCAACAAATAAGCAACTCTCCTTGTATAAAAATGATTTATCTATATACAATGAGAAGTACATAAACCACAATGGGGTGGTGATGGGTTATATGAGTCAATAAACAAGCAGGGGAACACTCAGGGAACCTCTTAATCTCAAGATCCCTGGACTCACAACACTCAGGGTGCTTTTAGAACTGGGAAATTGCTAGGGAATGAAAATAGCTAAAAAACGGGGGGGGGGGGGGGGGGTCATAAAGGAGTTTTTTATTAGGGTGAATAAGTCAAAGATTAAAATTCAATGAATTTATGTTACAGCATTTTTCTAAAACTAAGTTTATTTTACTTATTTATGTTATATAGAATATAGACTACTAATTCCAGAAATTTGAAAAATATCAAGAACGAAGCATATTCTGTTTTCCTTTGGGATATAGTAAAACCAAGCACAATATGTTAACTTTCATTAGCGTTTTCCTCTTTCCCAATCATTTTCTGTGATGCAAAAATACCCATAGGGTCCGTTTGGGGCCCGGAAAATACTTGAGGAAGGAAATAGGAAGTAAACTGTATAGGAACTTTGATGGAAAGAAAATGTGTGTGAAAGATTAAAGAAACACTACAAATAAATACGGGGTATATTTATTTTAAAAATTTGTTGATACTCATTTTATTCACTTACAGCTACTGCAATTGCATTAACTCGTGAAGACTAACAAATCTAAATATACCACGTAAAATTTTGAAAAGAGCTAAACATAGTTTGTCACCCTTTTTATTTTCCAAAAAATATAGAGGGGAAACATGGCATTTTTCATTCCCCTGACGTTTTGTGGAATCCATACATATCCTTAATGGCATCATTATTTCTATTTGTTAAGGTAATGATTGATTCAGCCCAAAATGCTGCTAGGATTCACCATCACTTTTTTAGTTACTAACTAACTAGTAAGTATACAGAGGAGGGTATACTTATCTTCCCTATTCGAAGCATATGTTAAACACTTCAACTAAGAGCACCTCTAATACAAGTGTTCACGGTGCATCCGTGTCATGTGAGTGATGTGAGAGATAGACACCTAAGAAATAATTAATGAAATTTCTGTCCTTTTTCCTTTGTATTGATTCTTAGTTAATTTTATTAACAATGTTAAACACAATATCTAGATCTAGATATTGTGTTTGACATTGTGAACAAATATTAGCTAAAAACTCAAAAACCTAGAGAGAAAACAAGAAATGAAGAGACTGACCAATTTAAGTTCATCTGGAGTAATATATCCATCTTTATCAATATCAAATTTCTCAAAAGCGGCTAGTGATCTTTGCTCCCACTTTTCTGAGTTATGCCCCTCTATCTGATTTATGTGTAAAGTGGCTGCAACAAACTCCTGGAAATCCACAAGCCCGTCTGTATTGCTGTCTATCTGTCATTAAGAAAACGATGAAAACCATGAATAAAGGGAAATTTCCTAGGATATGATTAAAACTCATTGAGTTTCCCTAAATATGACTAACTTAGATTTTAGACATTTGTATGACCGAAAATCCAAAAAAAATCATTTATATTTAAATGTTGAATGACGAAAATACCCTTATTTAAAATATGTTCATTTTGCACTAATTCTTTCCTATTATAATTACTGCACTTTATATTGTCTTCACTGCACGACATTACTGCACATCCGGTAACAATCACTGCACTTCCGCCAAAATTGATTCTCTTCTCATTCACTTTAGAAAATTAATATTTATAGTTTTAATTTTTTTAGATTTAATAATTTCATTATTTTGCGTCTAATTAAGTATATTGCACTTCATGGCGAAAATGCGAAATCACTGCTCTGTGTTACTGCACTACTGGTCATAATCACTGCACAACAAAATTTCTTAATGCATTCATTCACTGCCATGTACAACATATATATTGTCATACTCGACAATATCTATTATGATCAGGGCCGGTCCTGTCCAGTTTTGGGCCTATGGGCGATATACCATTCTGGCCTTATTTCCAAGACAAAAAGTAAATTATACTTACTTAAAGTAAAATAATGGAGTATAATAAAATTAGGAGAAATTACTCTAAATACGACTAAAAACGTTTGTATATTCCAAACTAAGATTATCATATTTTTATTATCTAAATAGAAGTGATTACTGTCATACAGTGTCATATTTTACACGTGGTAGTATTTTCCGAACATGACAGCAATTATTCTTATTCAGAAAATAAACACATGACAGTCCTATTTTGGAATTCTCAGAAAAATTTACTCCTATTTCAAAAATTTTCCCTACAACTATCTAATAAAGGTTATAAAATAAAGATGAAATTCACCTTCATATTATTTGAATTGCATATTTGGACAAAAGTAACAATACAAGTATTACAAAAGAACATTATGAAGTAAAATCTCAATAATTGTTTTATAATCAATCTTTTCCAAGATCACATGTGCAATGTTTAAAATTGCTAATCCGTTAAGTTTTTAGAGGCATAATAGATAATCGGGATGATGTTTGAGTATTGGGAGGCACTGACAGCCCAAAGACAATAATATAAATTGGTAATTTTGTAATTAAAAGAATAAAAAATCTTAAAAGCTAAAAAGATGTGAAGAGACATGCTTTTATTGATTCAACAACAAATGTGTTGACTTACAACCAGGTCTATTTAAAAATCAAAACTAAATTTATATTCTTTCTAAAAACTTGTCTAGCTCTGTTAAAGACTTTTTACTTATATTTTAAGATTCTCAAATTGTCAACAAAAATTACACATTAGACCTAATTAATTAATTGAAATTATAAATAAAAAAAGAAGCCTGCTCAGGTTACATATAAAGAAAAAAAATTGGGCCTAATTTTCTTTCTGCTTTTTTTCGGGCCTAGGGCGGTCGCCCTTGCTGCCCTCCCCCTAGGACCGGCCCTGATTATGATGATAACTGCTCATATTCACTGCCCCTATTTAATGCCCACAAACCCCAATTTTACAAACTCCAAAGTTCAAAAATAGAAAAGCATAAGAGAATGGAGGGCCTAAACTAATAGCGGATCCAAAGCAAACTCATCTTCACATAGCACCCCAGCACCGCACTCATCACGTAACAAATTGCTACAGACCCATTCACTTAAACTCATCACATGCGCAGCACTCCCCCCTCCCTGCTAGGCCAGGGTTTGGCAACACTTCGGTGGTTAAGGTAATGGTTCAACAATGATGTTCATTAATAGTTCAATTGATTGGAAAGGAAATTGAATATGGAGCGTGTGGGTTTGATGAGTACGAGCATTATGTGAATGGTGGCAAAGTGAGTGGTGTCTCCATGCTTTACATGAATGGAAGGGGTTGCGGTGCGCGCTATCAAGTCGGCGCATGAGATAGAGGATCTTGCACATGGTGTCTCCTGGACGGTGGCGGACGGTGGTCGGTGGGCCATGGAGCGGCGGCAGATGGCGGGCCATGGGGCTTGCGGCGGTAGGCAGGTGGGTCTATGGAGGTGGGATAATGGAGGCCAGGGTTGGAGAAAAGATTAAGAGCTTAGGGTTTTATAGATATAACTTAAAGGGTATATTTGTCCACCTAAATTATTTAATTACTTATTTATTACAAATTTTAATTAAATATTATGAATTTTAATACAGAGTATTATTTTGGTAAAAAAAAACTAATTAGGTCATAGATTGAGAAAGTGAATAAACTATGTGAATAAACTATACAAAGTTTTAGTCATACCTAGGATAATTATCTCGTGAATAAACTATGTGAAAATTCAATACTAAGGTTCTTTCCTTGAACAAAAAAAAACAATTTTACCGCTTGAAGAATCTCAAGAACACGCGACTCTTTCAACTTCCACGGTAGATCCTTGGCAAGAGCCTGCAATAAACAAGCACTCTATTACGTGTTTTTACGTCTAACCCAAATAAAAGTCACTTTTTGTCCCACATCTATTAGGTTAATCTCACTTTTTCCCCTTTTTGGTGCACAACTATGGATTTTTGCTAGTATTGGTAATTTGCAGTCACCTACGCCGGATAAGTGGAATGAAGGACAAAAAGTGGAAGTCCATGACCAAAAATGGAAATGACTTAATAGTAGCAGTGGAACTGAAAGTGAAAATATTTCACCAAACAAAACAAGCAACATAAACACCACATTTACGAGGGGCAATACATGATATAATGAGGAAATATACCAGTCTCATTTCTTCAAGACTAATAACACCATTTTTATCTACATCAATGGCAGAAAATTGATCTTTTAGATCAGCCAACTCTTCCTCGTGAAGTGTGCCAGCAAATGCCTGCAAGAGTGCAAGGTTGTACAAATGCACTTCTTAGTCCGTCAATGAATAAAGGAGCATAATATACAAATTTAAGGATAAATTGTGTACGATTATGTAATATGAGCATATTGGCTTGATGGAGGGGTTAGTTATAAATATTGTGTTGAAATATAACTATAACTTCATATAAGGATATATGAGGGGTTAAAGGTTATATTTTGTATATTTATATGAACTATATTTTCAATGGAAAATTAGTTTGGAAATTGTCTATATGACTTTGAATTGAAAATGAGTTTTTGTTGGAATTTATCCGACTAGTATTATGATACTAGTCGGGGTTTTAGAATGAAATATGTTAGAATTGATCCAAGGTTTGGATTGTAAATGGTTGAGCCTTAAGTAGTCTTAAGAGATACTAAGGTGGATAAGTGATGCTAGGGGTAGGCCTTAAGGGATACCCAAGATAAAGTGAATAATAAATTGATCCTAGGAATAGGATTGGCCTACGGGTGTATTCGGTAGTCTTCAAGGATTAGCCGATAGAGTATTGAAAATTAGTAAGGACCATGGCCCTTCCCGACTCTAGAGAGCGGGTTGGATAGCATGGACTTACATCGTGATCACGGGTTAGGGTGGAATCCGAACCGGAGACCTTACGAGGCTCCCGACAGCGGTAACACATAAGATAGGACCCCGAATGGACCTTACCTTCCTACGGGACGATGGGTATGAGTTCAGGGGCGGGATGTTGGACTCCGGCCCGAGAGCCCGGGGAGGCCTCGGAGAGCGGTGACAAGTCTCGTAAAGGATGATAAGACCTACGGGCGGTGTCGTGCTAACGACGGGTATAATGAAATATATGAAATGGGCCGTGTGCCGACAAATAAATAAATTTACTTATTATAGAGATAATAAGTGGGAAATATAAATTATTATTTATATTATGATATCACCCTATTTTGAGGGTCTTAGAAGTTGAAACATTGATTATACTTGGTATAGTTGTCATTGTACTTGTCAAATGCTTCCAAGTACTGACCTCCCCTTCACGGGGGAGGCCACCTCACAGTTTCAGGTAGGGAGTAGAGCTTGCTACCAGTGCCCGTTGCCTCGGGAAGATCTAGGAAGGAAGACGTGGTTCGTGCTTCCTCCGTCCCTGTTTTAAAAACATTTAAATTAATGCTCATGGATATTTTTGAATGATTATTGGGGCTTGTATGCCCATGTTTGCCGGAGTGTGGCATAAACACTTGTATTAAACGTTTCCGCTGATTTCAATTGATTATTTTACATTATGTTTGTTTATGGATGTACTATTGTGAATGATATTCAAGACGCCTAGTATAGTATGGATGAGTTGGACTGCGGTTGACTATTCGTACTGTACGGCGGGTTGTTGACGTGTCCGGTAGGTCCGGGGCGTGACACAGGACATTTTAAAAGAGCATGCAAGTCAATGCAGTGTAATTCAATGTGTACATTTTGGGAGTGATTTTACAATTATAACCCCACTGTAATGTTAATTAGACCTATATATTAGGGGTGAAATAGTAAAATTACCAGGTGAACACCAAAATCTACCCATATCGTTACCCGAATGTATGAACTAGACCAAACCATAGCTTGTTAAGAATAAGTGAAAATCAAGAGCCACACCTCCTTGAATATACCATCTTCTGTTTTGTCCCAAAAGGGTCGCCGACCACAGAGTAAAATATAGGTTATTACACCGATGCTCCAAACATCAGATTGAGGCCCTGATCTACGCTTCAATACCTCTGGGGCAACATAATATGCACTTCCAACAATATCTTGAAATTTTTTCCCTGCATTTATGATTGTTTTTCCACTAGAAGTTCATAACTTCAGTTTTTTTAGATGAGTGATTACTATTAGATTGAATAACAAACAGTAAATCATCTAAATACCTGGTCTTATGAAGTCTGAAAGACCAAAGTCAGTTGCTTTCAATGGAGAATCTGCTTTTGGTGATTTGAAAAGAAAATTCTGCATAAAAACAATGTGTAAGCAAGGTAGCGTATAAGAAAATGCTTGGGATGTCTTATTTAGAAGAAACAAGTGCCTTTTAGAAAAACAAAGCACTTTTACTTTTAATAAAAATTGTTTAACAGGGAAATGGAAAACGTGTTTTGACTATAAAAAATCCTCTTTGAAGCTTTAATTAAAAAAATAGTAGCATATTGGTGCTTTTTCAGTAGATGACATTAAAACTTTGAGTTCTTCAGTGAGAAAGCACTGATGATGAAAGCACATATGCCGTTATATTATGACTTTATAAGTTGTCTCAGACATGCACTTAAGAAAGACCCTACTTAATGAATGTATGAAGAACCGTCCACACCTCAGGTTTCATATCACGATGGACCAAACCATGTAAATGACATTGTGCTGCAACTTTGAGCATCTGCCTCACTACTATTGCTGCATCCTTTTCAGTGTAGCGGCTATCTTTTCTAATTAAAGGGAAACTATTCGTAAGTCCTATATGATTATACATTTTAATCAGAAACTCATACAAGAAAACAAATACTGCAACCGAAGTGTTTTGAAAAAAACTTACTTGCCCAGAATACGGTCAAGAAGCTCTCCACCTTCACATAATCTGAAACAAAATGCTTTTTTACTTTTTAGTTGAGCAAATATTTGCAACTAAGGACCAGTTTGAATGGAGGAATTAGGAGGTGAAAGCTTTGGAGAGCTTAGTCTATATCATGAAACAAGAATGCTTATGAAAGGAGAAAATGAATAATGTGTTATAGAGATGTTATAAACTTATATGGATTCTCTAAACCTTTTTGTAAAGTCTCAATACATATCATGATATAGATTTAGCCATCCAAAATCCAACCCGCTAGCTGACCCTATGAATCTATTTCAATGTAGGGTTTTGGGGGAAAAGTGGAAAACCTTCGAGGCTTCGAGAGCTACTCTATATGTTAATATAATTACTGAGAAAAATAATATAAATACAACAAACTTTGATGGAGTGTGAGATAAGTACCCCAAACTTGCATATGTAATATATATACCCCGAACTTTATCTAAAAAGTTATTTTCACACCATGATTGTGTTTTTTTACAAATATAAATTTGTGGGAATAATTACATAATTTAATTAAAATACTATAAGCTTTATTAGGATGCAATTAACATCTAAAATTTCATTTAATAAAAAAATAATATTACATCTGGTACAATTTATTTTTAATTGCATCCTCATAAATGTTTTTGTATTTTATATTATGCACTTAACACCAAAAAAGTAAATTTGTGAAGAAAAATATAATCATGGTGCTAAAATAATATTTATATAAAGTTTGAGGTATATATATTACATGTGCATGTTTGGGGTGCTTATCCCACATCGTTTCAAAGTTTGCGATATTTAGATTATTTTCCCCTATAATATTTGATGTTTTATTAAAAAATGAAACATCAACATAATATGTGATGGTATATCATTTCAATAACCTTTTATTCTTTATTTACAAATATTGTATTCATCATGATATTGACTACGCTCTCCAAAGCCTTCCCGTCCAATTCCCTCAAAGAGCCTCCATCCACTCAGACCCTAAGTAGAGTAAATGCGGTTCAATAAGGGAATGGAGTGTTATGAAAGGAAACTTACTCCATTACAATATATACATGATCTTCATCTTCAAATGCATTATGAAATTGAACCACATTCTCATGACCAGCTAAGGCCTTCAATATTTTGACTTCACGCTTTACATCCTCAACAGCTATGGGAAGAAGCATCTGTTATGAATCTCTGGATTTGTGAGGATAATTTGCACTAATATTTAACAGAAAAAAGCGCAAAGTTTGGTTGTAGTCTAACTCAGCATACATATTGTCCATTAGTTAACAAGTGTATTAAGCATCATAACTCACTGTTGCAATTAACTTCCTGATGCATCTATAATCGATACATTTCAGATAAATGTACACGTAATACGGTAATAGGTAGATAAGAATGCACTTAAGTTACAAAACTGCTACAAATAGGACTAAGTATGTTTTCTTCCCAAGATAAAATTTCTATGATCTTGGTTGAATAATGAGAGAATAAAAACTTCACCTAAATAGGAGTACATGAGTACTAATTTGAGAAGTCCTATTTTGTCTGAAGAAAACAAGTGTACTCCTATTTCAGAAAATTTAATAGATGCGCCATACCGTGGGGATCCATCATCCATACTTTATACTACCAACCAGTAAACCCAAAATATCCGAATTTAACCTAGTGTAAATTGAGAAGTGTAAAACCTGGCCGGTAATTGGTAACATTCCCAAATCAAGAATATGTTCCAACACAATCAGGTGAAATTAAATAATTAGAGCAAGCAAAAAGGAAAAAGGGGGACCTTGATCTTCTCAATTATCTTAACAGCGACACGATCTCCATTGGACTTGTAGGTGGCGACGTATGTGTACCCAAATTGGCCATGTCCTAATAACTTACCCAGACTATATGATACGTTTGTAATTTCCGTGTGTTTATTTACGTTTTTAGTTAGTTTTGGTTGTTTAATATTTCGGAAATTACACACTTTCGGTGTAATAGTTTAGTTTGTTAAATTCTTGTAATTTGTTTAGATTAGGTTTATTCTGAGCTTAAACAGGTCCAAGATCAATCAAATGATCAAAGGTGAAGGAAGGTGCAAGAGTAGAAGACAAAAAGAAGGAAAAACTCCTGATTTTGGGGTATACTCGGTCGAGTATACCTTATACTCGATCGAGTACCAATACTGATTTTCAAGGATCCGATCCGGGAACAAATGAACATGCAAGGAAAGATTTGGCCACGTTCTATTGTCATACCCGATCGAGTACACCGACATACTCGATCGGGTATACATATAAAATCTACTCGAGTATTGATCGAGTATTGACCAAATTCAGGTTTCTACACATACTCGATCGAGTATATGTACATACTCGATCGAGTACTCGACCTGCATTTCAAAAAGCCTATAAATACACCTCCTTTCCTTCACTTTAAGGACACCAATTCATATATACTCTTAAGCTCAGTTTAGAATAGCATTTCTCTATATTTCTTTTAGCATGTTTAGTCTCCAAATGAGGAGCTAAACTTCCAATTCTTGGTATTGCTCTTGAAGCTTGTTGATTATTAAAGTTGTGAGTTATTTTCTTAACTTCTTTTCCTTGAATATTAATTCTTCCTTTAAATACTATTTATATATCAATGTTGGGGAGTGTTACTAAGATGACAATTAGTTAACATCTTGACATTGGTTTTAGTAATAGCTATTCCTTCCTCTATGTTAATATCGGGGAGTGTTACTAAGATGACAATTAGTTGACATCTTGATATTTAACTATAGTAGGATTCATTCCCTTTTAATATTCTTCCTTGAGTATTAATTAATTCCTATTCATATTTCATATTAATATTTTGAACATTACTTAAAGGATCAACTAGTTTTGTTTCAAATATTAATTACTACTAGAAATGATCAACGAACCGATGGTTAATCGTTGATAGTTTCACAAGTAAGTAACTTCGGTTTATTAATGCACGGTCGTGGTTAATAGACTTAAGAGGGATTAATTTTGTTGGTTAAACCGAAACCGTTGTGTTAAGGTTATCAATCTCAATTGATTTCATCAAGGAGTTAAAAGATTAAATGCTACTATCAAGTCGATATATGGCGTTGTTCTATACTTGACTAATAGTAAGGGTTATTAATGAACGGTCGTTGTTAATAACTATCCTCGATGAATTGGATATACTCCTCGATTGAGTATTCGAGAGGAGATAAGTTATAGATATAACAATGATCGACTAAAATATATCAACAAGTGGAAAGTAGCAATACCAAGTCAATTTTATCTTTGAATTAAATCCCATATAAATCGTTCATCTTCGTGTTTAAATTTAATTAAATCACTCAACAATCAAAACCCCCCTTTACTTACCATTTATATAAAAAGAAAGTTATTCCTTTCCCTGTGGATACGAACTCTACTTCACCTATACTACGTATAAGTGCTAGTGTTGAATTTACTTTGAGTGCACTCACGACAAAGTGCACGTCACTATATCTTTTATCAAAATCCCTATCGTATCCAAAATCTGTCCTCTTCCCACAAGGGATAACCCCAGTTTTCCTGGAATTCGGTTGTTGATGATCATGCCCTTTGTGAGCGGCCTTTTGTACAGAACAATGCGGCTCCTTTATGACCGCCCCCTTGCGGATGTTCGCAGCGGTGGTGCCGGAAGAAGTGGCGCGGCTGCTGTTAGAACCACTGACTTTAGAAGTTGAAAAGCAACTGCCCATGTCTTGAAAAATGAAAGAAAACTAATATATTTCTGCACAGGGGGTTAGAATTTTCAGAAAGGTTGAAAAAACTACAAGGAAGTGATATTATACGCGGATACATGGAGAGAGGGAGAGAGAGAGGGTGTGGGAGAGTCAAATGAATGAATTATATAGAGATGCAGAGAATGCGAGAGATAATATAATGAGATTTGTGGAGAGGAAAGTTTGGAGGAAGAAGAGAAGAAGGTGGTTGTGGCGAAGGTCAAAATAAAATGAGATGTTGGGAGGAAAGAGAAGCCCGGGGTGCAAGTGTGCAACAGGCCGCTTCCCCATTTGCTTTTTCCCGGCATTGAGGCAAATTATATGGCAGAGGATATTTTTGTACAATTGTACTCCCTCACCTTTTATTGTACTACTACCTCAGTAACATTGGATATGAAGACGTGGTGGCATCATTATTTAAGAGTAGTGAAAATTTATGTAGTTGAAGCTAAATCTAATAAAAACTTATAAGCACACATCATAGTTAGGATATTTTAGGAGTTGTTATAACGTGAGATCCCACGGTGTGCATATGCTCCCATTTATAAAATGGCATCATTTAGATTTAAGTTTTAATTGGAGAAAACCGCGTGAACAGTACTCTTACATTTCTCTCAATTTTTCCGTGATGTGAATCCTTTGTATTGAAATAACTCGCGTCATTGTGAAATGTAAATCCAATGTATTCAAATGAAACTTACGCACTGGAATGTAACTTGTTTTACTCTCTCAGGTGGTATACAATGAAACTTCAATGAGATGTAAATCGTGTGTTACAGGATGTAACTATAGACAAGTAGCAATGTAACTCGAGTATATCCGTAATTAAAAATATATATTGTTCATGCTCACCGTGAACTACTTCCATAGTATAACTATCCAATACAGGTTGGTTTAACCAAACCAAACCAAACCGGAAGTCGGTGCTTTGGTTTAGTTTGAGTTCACTTAAGTAAATTGTTTAGTAATAGTTTACTCAAACCGAACAGTTTGGTTAGGTTTGATTATAGACCGATAAATCGTAAACTAACTGAACAACTTGTAATATTTATAAAAAATACTTTGTATTGGTCTCAACCCTTCATATTTAAGATATAAATTAATAACTTAGATATAAAAATTTTCAAAAAAAAAAACTTAGATATGAAAACTAATGTTTAACATATACCATTTTGACTTTTATATATTAACAAAATTAGCTAATAAACATACTTGATACTTGTATTTAGGGGTGAGCAGAACCTGAACCCACTCGAAAACCCAATCGGGTCTGCCATCATTTACCCGCTGGGTCGGTTGACCCGAACCCGATAATCTGAACCGAAAAAGCCCAGCCCAATATTAAGGGAATGGGTTACGGGTAGGTTTTAGAAAATGGCTACCCAACCCGCCCGAAAAACCCGAATAGCCCTAGGTATATATACTAAATATTTAACCCTAAACCTAACCCTATCACTTCACTCTTCAATCTTCACTCGCAACTCCCTCTGACCCTCTCCCCTACCCCGACCTCTCTCTAACTCATCCTCTCATCTGGTGTTTTCGGTCACCCGTCACCCCTGTCAACTCTCTCACGTCCATCCACCTGTAATTTGTACGTTTGTGCCTCTCTGCCTGGGTGGAAACCGGTTATAGCCTACCGGCGTTACGAAGCAGAATCTAGATCGCTATTGTGGTCTTGTCTTGTGGATTTGTGGAAGCTTGCAACATGTTCGGTTATCTTAATTCTTGCTGAAGTAGTGAGGTATAAACATTAAATACTTAAATTGTATGCTTGGTCCGCTTGGATAAACCATTTATTGCATTTTCTGATCTCTAATATTGGCTTTGAAATGTGCTTTGGTGGGAATCTGGTCCCTAATTATGATGTGTTATCATTTTTGTATATGAATTACTTGTGTTATCATTAAATGTGTATGATGGAAGCTTGAAACCCTAGATCCGGCATGTGAAACCCTTTGTATGAACTACCTGTTAATCTACTATGCATTGTTCATGCCTGTGAATCTATGATTCTGATATTTTGATATACATGGCCTCTGAATATGTGATGCCTCGATGATGCCTGTGTGATTCTGAGATATTGATATGAATTGGTTTTGAACTATATATGATGTTTGTGAATCTGTGATTCACAGTTTATGGGTGGAAGCTACATATTTCTCTGATATATTCATATTCATATATCATATATGTTTAAGTGAGTCAGTGATGTATGTGATTCAGAGATTTGATTCCTAGTTGCATATGTCTCTGATATATGAGTAAATTGTAATGTGTAAACATCAGAATTATGATGCTTTCATACTTTCATACACATATTTTCTGAATTCTAATGATTTGTGAATACAATTTGTTGAGTAAACATGATGATTGAAGTTACCTTTTTCTACTCCAACACTCAAACGAGTAGTTAGAGTGAACTGGTATCTTCTAAGTCTGTACAGAAGTGAATAGGCCTACTGCTTATATCCTTTTATAGACCAGCTTGCTGATTGTTCCAGACTTTATTGTGATTTGTGAATATATAATGTTGTTCAATGTGTTGATTGCATTTAGTTTTTTGAAGTATATACTCCTATGACTTATCAGAATGGAAGTTGAATGTATGGATACCATACCTGTCTCTGGCTCTCAACCTCCTCTGACTCCTATTTCCCAGTAACCTGTGGTGGAAGCTCATGATGCTGGGACTAACACTGGCACACAGTAGACAAATGTTCCTGGAAATAAGAGAAAGGAGGCAGAGTCCAGATCTAAAATATGGATCAATTTGATAAGATCAAAGATAGTAATGGTGTTGTTATCAAAGGAAAATGCATACATTGTGGTAAAACATATTGTTGTCATTCTAAGAAGCATGGCATTTCCTCTCTTAGAAATCACATACTCAGTTGTCTGAAAATGCCTTGCTCAAAGGATGTTAGGTAAGCCCTTCTCACTTTCCAACCAGTCCTGTGTAATCCAACATCTGAAAAACTGGGGTGTTAGGGACTTGGGTGTTTAATCAGGGTGCAATTAGGAGAGCACTTGCTGAAATGCTTATCATTGATGAGCTTGCATTCAGACAGACTAGGATTTAGGAAGTTTATCTCTGTAGCTTGTCCTAGGTTCCAAATTCCTTCCAAATGGACAATTGCTAGAGACATCTACCAAATCTTTTTAGATGAAAAAGTAAGTCTGAAAAAGTTGTTTAGGGAACACACTCAGAGGGTCAGTATAACAACTGACACATGGGCCTCTGTACAAAGGATCAATTACACGTGTATAACTGCACATTTCATTGATCATGAGTAGAAGCTGAATAAAAATAATAATTCCCTTTGTTGTTTTGACTTCCCACAAAGGAGAATACTTAGCTAAAGCCCTAGAGTCTTGCCTGGTAGATTGGGGATTGAAACATATCTTCACTGTGACTGTTGATAATGCTAGCAGTAATGACACTACAATTGGCTTTTTAAGAAGAAACTTTTATCTCAGGGTGCCTCTTCTGTAAAAGTTGAGTACCTTCATATGAGGTGTATTGCTCATATCCTTAATTTGGTTGTCCAATATGGTTTAGAAGAAAGTGATACTTCTGTTCAAAGAGTTAGGGATGGTGTTAAGTATGTTCAAAATTCTCTTGCTAGGCTACAAAAATTCAAGGACATTTCAGACTTGATTGGAATGGAAACTAAAGCTGGATTGCACCTAGATGTCTAAACTAGGTGGAATTCAACCTATTTGATGCTCAAATCGGCAATGTTCAATGAAACAGTGTTTGAAGCTTATGAGGAGAAGAGAGTTCCTATTTTGTTGATCTGGGGAATGAAAGTCCTGATGTTGGGGACTGGATTGCAATTGAAACTTTGGTGATCCTTCTTAATGTCACTGCTAATACCTTCTTCTCTGAAATACATGATTTGTTCCTTGTTTTCAAAGATATGGTTGCTTCTGGAACTGAATGTGTTTCTAAAATGGGGACTAGTATGGTTTCTAAGTACTAGGGTGATCCAGAAAAAATGAACATGCTCATTTTCTTTGCAAATGTGCTTGACCCTAGAGACAAATATGAATGTGTGCCACATCAATTGAATGCTTTGTATGGGGATAAGATATGTGAGGCATTATTTGCAAAGTTAAAGTTGGGTTTGAATGAGTTGTATGGTGATTATGTTACAAACTATGATGTTTCAGTCAGTGGAAGCTCTCAATTAACCCCAAATTCCGTTTCTTTACAATCTGAGTCAACTAGAAGTAGGCATGTCTCTAAATTCAAAGCCCAATTAAAAAAGCAAAAACAAGATAGTGGCCTCTTAGGCTTGAAAAAAATGAACTTGAACTATATTTGAGTGAGAACATTCTTGGGGAGGACAATGAATTTGATATATTGAGATGGTGGAAGCTTAATGGTGAGAGGTTTCCTATCCTATCTAAGATGGCAAGAGACATTCTTGTTGTTCCTATTTCCACAGTAGCTTCTGAGTCCACTTTTAGTGCAAGTGGAAGAGTGTTAGACTGTTTTAGGAGTTCTTTGAGTGCCAAAATTGTAGAAGCACTCATATGTGCTCAAGACTGGTTGAGGATGTCAAACCAGCTTGTGTCAGTTGAAGAAACTATTGAGGAGGTAGACATGCTGGAAACAGGTACTAACTTTTACTTATTTACTATTCAGTGTTTATATTTATACTTATTGTTAACTTCATATTATTTTCAATGCAGAATTAACTGATGCCAATGTTGGTGGAGGCCCTTCTCTTGATCGGTTAGTAGTAAATCTTTACCTTTATCTTTTAATTATGTAATATGTTACTTCACTAATGACTTGCCATGATTCTGTCAATGATCTGGCTGTAAAAGCATAACCATGATGTTGTCATGGTAATTGAAAGTGTTGTTGATTCACTGGTACAATTTCACCTAATTACTGTGTTTGTACTTTGTACAACATGCATGGTAATCTTCTTACACTTTATACTAATTGATTAAGTGTAGCATATATCTGGCAATGATGATAGCTTCCACCAAAAGATGAAATTGATGGATTGGTGTTGATTCTATTTCTATATAGTTTCGTATGCTCCCATTAATAGTGAAGTCAATATAAATCTGAGCCAAATATAACAAGATACTTGCTGCCTTGCTGGACCTACTGGAATTTGGTAATGTGATTATTGAGTTAATTGATTAAGTGTAGCATATATCTGGCAATGATGATAGCTTCCACCAAAAATGAAATTGATGGGTTGGTGTTGATTCTATTTCTATATAGTTTCGTATGCCCCCATTAATAGTGAGGTCAATATAAATCTGAGCAAAAAAAATCATGCTACTTGCTGGCACTTATACATTATACTGGAATTTGCTAATGTATATGTATTTATGACTTATGAGTTATTAGATTAATTGTTGCATTATTTAAGTAATGATGATAGCTTCCACCAAAAAAATGAAATTGATGGTTTGGTATTGATTCTATTTCTATATACTTTTGTATGCCCCTATTTTTATTGAAGTGAGTACAAAACTGAGTCAAATTAAGGATATGTTGTTTGCTGCCTTGGTTTTACTATTGCAATTTAACTATGTATTTATGAATTATGAGTTCTTACATGAATTGTTTACTTACTTTGGCAATGATGATGGTTTATAACCTTCTACAGTTCTACCAGAAAATGAGATAAATGGGTTTGGTGTTGATTGTAATTCTATATAGTGATTAATCCCCCATAATTAGTGAACTGAAACTAAATCTGAGCCAAATCTTATTGTATTTCTATATTCTTTTGAATTTTTTATAGTTCCCACTTCCCAAAATCTTAGTACAGTTTGTTTTATGATACTAATGTATTTGCTTGTGATGTACATAGGAACAAAATCAACGAGTATTTGGTTGATGATCTGCGAAATCCTAGTACAGTTTGTTTCCAGGTTTCCTGGAAACCTTTACAAAATAAAGTAGATGTCAAGACTCAAGATTTGAAGACTTGTACATCAATTGAATGTTGTTAAACTTTTTGTTGGTACTTGCTGTTTTGAAACATTTGATTACTCAAACTCTCAATTTTAAACTGCATTATGTATAGGAATAATTACATAAATATGACCAAAATAAAGACGATTTACAAAAATATGATTAGTTACTACAGTAGTAATGAAATCGTAATAATTCATGTTCAAGTTTTGAACTTAAGTTACTACAACATCACGTTGTAGTAATGAATAGTCATATTTATGTTAATAAGTTTTATTTTAGTAATGTTCTTATAAAAAACCCTTATGTATAAGCGGTATAACTGTATAAGTGTATAAGTAACTAAGTAAGTACTAACTACTAAGTAGTAATAAATGTATGAGTGTATAAGCATTAGCTATGTGCTTGGAGTTGTACAAACTCTACGTATTTTGCTAAGTGCTTTTGATATTATGTATTTAACCTGTGTTTGTAAAGTGTAATTGTACAAAATTTTACTTTAAATGTGATTTTATCAGTTTATCATGTTATGTTTTAATGGGTTTTTAATTAGCCCGAATGGCCCCGAAAACCGATTAAACCCGACCGAAATCCGAAATTGTGCAACCCGATTAGCCCGAAATCTTTTTTGGACAGGGTGGGGGTTTTAATTGTAAACCCGATAACCGAAAGGGTATGCCAAACCCCAACCTGTCCGACGCTCCCCCTACTTGTATTTGTTATACTTTTGTACTCTACATGTATGACAAGATGTTGACGATGACAATAACACATTATATTTATATAAATTTCATTTAACTAGAGTACAATATACATTTTACTTATTCATGTCAATAAAATCATGAATTTAAAAAATTCATACTGCCAACTCATTTAGTTTTTTTTTAATGTTTTATGTGATATTGTAATTGTTAATCAACTATAAATTTATGTTTGTAATAAGTGGATGTTTTTCCAGTGATTAAAGTAAGACAAATCTAGATGTTAATTTACAATATTTTATTATTTATTGTTGGGTTAATGGTCCGACCGTGGGTCAACTCATTACCCCGTAGTAGGAAAAATACCAGGGCCAAATCGGCGTGGTCCATCAAGTTGCTCGAATGTCGGAAGACGCTCGGCCTCATTGACCTTGCCCAAGCAAGGATCATAACCTCATATATTCTTGTCGATCCAACGAGATACAAATGGACGCTCGTCTGCTTACCTTAAGACGACCATCCTCAATGGTCTTGGCCCAACAAAGACCAGACAAGATCCCAGGTTCGACTTGGAAAAGCCGTGCAAACCGTGGGCCTTGCAGCCACCAGAACCCAGGGGCGAGGCACATGGGACGTTGGCCTGCAGTCCTGGCGGGAAATCAAGATATTGGCAGGAGACGCATTTAATGCAGTAGATTTGGTGGTTGGAAAGTTATCCATCCACAGCCCTTCACGTCAGCAACGCTACCTACTCCTTAGAAGTATATATATATAGTAACATGTATCTCATTGTAAAGGGTTGACAATTTATTCTCTCCCTAACAAATAACAATTATCTTAGCTCTTAGTGCTGAGATAGACGAATGAGCTCGAGGCTAGTAGTTGAAGTGTGTTGTATATGGACCATTATTATCATTTAATAAGATACGACCCACTTACTACTCTCTTTATTGACTCATCTTTATTGGCTTGCATCGTGTATTCATTATACCCTCCATTCGAAATGCATTGGGTTGACGGAATAAACCTCAACATTTATTTTTCTATCTTTTATTTCTTTCACATTTTATATAATAATAAATACAATGTGATGTGATGGCTTACTATTTTCATTTTCAATATATAAAATAAAGAACTTGATCAAATAAAATTATAAACATGTGAAACCGAATCAAATTGAACTAAATTGAAACTAATAATTTTCACTTTGATAAACCAATTTTAAATTAATCCGAACTGAAATCGGATCGAAATATCAATGATTTTAGTTTAGTTCACTATATCCAAGGGCGGATCTCTTCTATGCAAGGGTGTTCATGTGAACACCCAAAAGTAAAAAAACAATGTGAATATATATACAAATTAGAGTAATAATTTATTTATTAATATTTTAAAGAGAAAATGTGTAATTTTGAACACCCAAATTATAAACACTACATCCGTGAGTGACTGTATCTCAAACCTAATAAATTAAACCGAGTAAATCAAATTACTCGTACCTAGTTTTAAGCGTGTGATATACAGAGTACTTGACAAATACGGCGTACAAGAAATACGGAGTAAGCTGTATTCGGCGATTCGCGGCTCGATTAACGAGTTTAGCCAGGTCATGAATGCATCGTCCTTCCCTAATCCTTCAACTCCGGCATTGTGCAAGAAGCGAATCTCCTTTGCAAGGCAAGAAGCTCCACGCCCAGATACTAAAGACCGGCCTGGACAAGTGTTCTTCCCCCTCTTTTCCCAATGGTCTCATTAATATGTATGGGAAATGTCTCCTACTCAAAGACGCCTGTCAGGTGTTCGATGGAATGTGCCATAGGGACTTAGCTTCATGGGCATCTATCTTCACCGCCCACAACCTTTCTTGCCTTCCACTATCCACACTTTCAATCTTCCCAAACATGTCACTCCTCGACGGCCTTCACCCTGACCATTTTGTTTTTGCCAGCCTGGTTAAGGCTTGTGCTGACCTCACTGCTCTGAGAATAGGGAAACAAGTGCACGGGCAGTTAATCATGTCACGGTTTTCCCACGATGATGTCGTGAAGTCTTCCCTTGTTGACATGTACAATAAGTGTGAGGCCATTGATCACGCCCGAGCAGTTTTTGACTCTATTTCTCACAAGAATCCTATTTCGTCAGCTGCTATGATATCTGGGTATGCACGAAATGGGATGTGGTGTGAAGCTGAGGAACTTTTTCGCTCCTCTCCTGTGAAGACTATATCCACTTGGACTGCTTTGATATCTGGAATGGTACAAAGCTGTGATTTTATCAAGGCATATACTCTTTTTACCGAAATGAGAAAAGAAGGCGTTGATATTTCAGATCCATATATCCTTTCAAGTTTAATTGGAGCTTCTTCTAGTCTGGCATCCTTGGATCTTGGTAAACAGATCCATTGCTTGGTCATTGTTTTTGGTTATGAGTCGAGCTTGTTCGTCGGTAACACACTTGTGGATATGTATTCCAAGTGTTCAGATTTATTGACATCGAAATTTATATTTGATCATATGGAGATGCGGGACGTTGTCTCTTGGACATCGATAATAGTTGCCATGGCACAACACGGTAAAGCACATGATGCTTTGTCATTGTACGACAATATGGTTTTGGAGGGCTTCAAGCCAAACAAAGTCACTTTCACGGGACTAATCTATGCTTGTAGTCACTTTGGCTTGGTTGAGAGAGGCCGCCAGCTTTTCAAGTCCATGACTGAGGATTATGGTTTGAGTCCCTCATTGCAGCATTACACATGTTTGTTAGATCTCTTGAGTAGATCGGGGCTTCTACATGATGCGGAAGATCTGCTCAACAAGATGCCATTTGTACCTGATGAAGCTGCTTGGGTTGCTCTGCTGAGTGCTTGCAAGAGGCATGGTGATAGTGAGATGGGGATGAGAGTTGCCAACCGCATTCTGAGTCTTGGGCCCACCGAAGCTTCTACTTGTGTTTTGCTGTCTACTGTTTATGCTGGGGAGAGCATGTGGGAGAATGTGTCCAAATTGAGGGAGATCATGGCGAGTATGGAGGTTAAGAAAGAGCCGGCTTATAGTTGTGTTGATTTGAGTGGCGAATAATGATATATTAGCTAGATGGTAGCTAATCAACAAGATTACCTCTGATTCAACGTTTATTTGAGATCAACAGTGTCACTGAGCAGCTGAATTTTATGATCTCGACATTGTTACTACATGACAGAAAACATTTAGAGGCAATGCTGTTTTTTCGGCTGCATAATGCTTCTTACAGGTGACTTTTAGGGGCACAGAAAGTCACGTTTTTTCACTGGGAGTGGTTGAGCCGGCAATTTTTGGTGTTTGCGGGACTGCTAGAGACAAGCTCTGCCACTAAGCAGAATACTTCCTCGGTAGTTTCAAGCAACGCAGATACACCAACTCAGTGGGAATTTCATTCTGCTTATTACTTCCAGGTTTTTGAACTCATTTTTTAAATGCTTCTGTTGCAGGTTCCAAGCTATCGCCTTTTCGTTGAAATGTAGGATGTTACCATGTTTATTGCGTGATCAATTGCTGTATACCTTATGTTTTATATAACAACGCTCAACTTTACAGTGGCATATTTTAACAATTTGTTTTGTTGGGGTGAAATAAGAAATAGAGGAGAAGCGAGAAACTTCTCTTGTTTGGTGACAAGCGAAATGGATTATGTGACCCTTGCAAATAGTAAAAATGGGAATAAGCTCGTGGGGCCAGTTGAGGCCAAGCTTTGATCAACTCGTGGGTCTGGTACTCTGGTTCTTCGACATTGATGGCTTTCTGACCTGAAAATGCTAAATGAGATCCTTGGTGTGGTTTCAACTCTGTCTTCGTACTTCCAGAGTGCCAGAGTGGTAAGTGGTTCATTGAGGCAGGACTTTCAGGTCTGCATGATATTGCGGAGTGCAGCTTCACTCTGGCAATCAAACTAGTAAAAATCAATAAGATATGTGGAATTGTACAATCTACAGGTTTTGTAAATGCACCATTAGATTATGTAGACTAGTTAAGAAAGAGCTTGTTTGACAAGAAGCTTTTCCCCTTATCAATTTTGAAAAGTTACTTCAACAAACTATGATTTGTCCCAAGTAAAAGCTTCTGGATTGGATAAGTTTGAGGAGCGGTATGCTAAGAAAGCCCTACGACAACTCTGAATCTTGATACAAAGTGAAAAGTTGAACACTTGAACTGCAAGAGAGGAATATTCTGGTCAGTCTGGACTGACCAGAACTGCCGTGCGACCAAGCCCGGGCCTTTTTGATCGAGTTTTTTGATGAAATTTTGTAAGCATGTTCTTCGTGAAATGTAGAACATTCATACAAAATTTCATCAGAAATTTCAATCAGGATGTCAATTAAATATAGGGAAAATAAATTAAATATCTCAAACTTTGAAGGGTTGTGATGTAAGCACCCCAAACTTGCACATGCAATATGTATACCCCAATCTTTAAATAAAAAGTTATGTTAGCATCATAATCATATTTTTTTTCACAAATGTAATTTTATGGTGTTAAGTACATAATTAAAATACACAAAACACTTATGAGGATGCAATTAAAATTAGATTGTACCAAATTAATATTATTTATTTCACAAATGAAATATTAGAATGTTAATTGCATCCAAATAAAGCTTAGATTATTTTGAATTATGTACTGATTGCAATATATTTATATTTGTATTTGTAAAAAACATATAATCATGGTGCGAAAATAACTTTTTATATAAAGTTCGGGCGTATATATATTACATTTGCAAGTTCGGGGTATTTATCTCACACCACTTTAAAGTTTAGGGTATTTATTTTTTCCCCTTAAATAAATTGTTCAAAAGCATTGTGTTTTTTATAAATATTTTTGCACTAAATATTTCAAGTTTCAACTAAATATATTGTGATTTATTAAATGGTGTTAAAGTAATATGAGATGTTATGAGAACTACATGTGTGCACGTTGTAGTTTCATAAAAATTAGGGAGATTCACTTTAATAGGAGTAAAACATGGTTTTTTCCGAAAATAGGACCAATTAGTTTAAACATCCTTAAATAGGACTTTTTATGTGTGATTGGACAATAATACCCCCACTGCTGCCCCTGGAGTGTTGGCCTGCCGCCGACCACCTGCAGCCGCCGCCAGTCTTCCGCCACCGGAGCTCTGACGACCACCATTGGAAAAAAATTCAGAATTTTTTTCTGGAATACTGCCAACAATTCTGCCTCCGGTAGCAGGCAGCTGCCGCCGCCGGAGTTCGCCGCTGAGATGCCGCCACCAACCGGTTGCCGGAGTGTTGTCGCCACCATAGACTGCCCCGCCACCGACGGACTGCCTTGGTTGTGCAAGGAAACTAGGGGGACAATTATTTAGATCAATTAATTAATTAAATAGAATTAGAGGTAAAAAAAAAGTAAGGTTAGTCCTATTTAGGGGAAAACATGCATGTGGTCCTATTTTGAGAAAAAGGTTGAGTTTTGGTCCTATATTGGACAATTTTCTCTAAAAATTATCATAATATTACTTTATTACGTGAGCACTTATGTGCTCATTGCAAATATTAAATTTCAATCTCAGAAGTGGTCACGTACATTTTGGTGCAACGGTGTTACTGGGCCATGCTGAATTAATGATTACCGCAAAATCATTAATTACACTTCTGACCCAAATGATTTTGCGGTAATCATTAATTCACCATTTTCCAACGGTAGAGACGTCCGTCGAGGGCCTTAGGTGTTACTGGGCCTAGACGTTCGTCCAAGGAGGGGTAAATGGGTCGAATCTCCATTTGGGCCATTAATCCAACATATATAGGGAAATTCTATATACAGCCCCTTATTTACTAAGTACAACCACAAATATTTTACCACTCCTAATATACCCTTTTACCGTATCAGATCGTTCGATTTATCATCACTGCTTTTCCGCCATAGTTTCATGATGGAAATTGTAACGCTATAATCTAGAAAGTCGAGGAAAAGATAAACATAATTCATATTAACATCCAAAGTATAAACTTGCTGCCTCTTTCTGACTATCCCATATCAAATCATTCAAATTGATAAACATAGTCAATTTGATAACAGAGACGGCTATAAGATAAACATCACCCATTTCAAGGAAAATGGAGGTGGAGAACTGGAGACCAAGCCGGGCGTCGGCCGGAGAGAAAATAGCCGGAGCTACAAGGATCAAGGGATGCGGGGGTTGGGGATCGGAGCTCTAGCGACTCTTGGGACGGATAACAACTACTCTGGTGCGGCAGCTGGGTGACGAGGCTCTTGCACCATCGTGGCTTCACCGAGGGATCCTTGCGACGGCTCTGGCACCATCGTGTCTTCCAAACTTGCAGCGGCGTGACCTCTCTCCAGGCGAGCTAACTACGTACCTGATGGCCCAACGAAGGAGAAGAGTGCAAACTGATCTGGGAATTTCCAGCGACCGCTCTGGCACCGGGGGACCCCTGCAACAACGAAATTGCAGGTGAGTTTCTTTGAAGCCGCCAAGTCTCGATCCAATTCTCCATCCGATGAATCACCAAGTTGTTAGGATGAAGACAAGCCACACAACACCAAAAGGGGTAATGTTTGGACGGAACACAGTGTTAAATAAAAGGGTATTCTCGGAACTGTAAAATGTCGGTGGCTGTATTTAGCAAATAAGAGGCTGTATATAGAATTTCCCCATATATATATATAAAGATCCTATGGTGGGATTTCAAGTGGGATCTATTTGGAGCCAAAACATGTGAAAAAATGTTGTCTTAATTAATCATCTATCTTAATACGGAGTACTTCATAAATGCAGCCTTCTGTTACAAAAACATAACTAGACGAAATACCCGTGCGATGCACAGAGTATATCTAGAATTGAATAATGCGTAGTAAATTTTTGTTTTACAATGTTACATAATGTGTAATTTTTTAAAAGAAAAAAAGACGATATAGTTTTATGATATGACTTTTGATTGTATGATAAATAGCAAGTAAAACTGATATATAATTATTAGTAGGCCTAATGAAATTGTATAAATTATATGAAATTTTACAAATAAAAAAGTTACGGCACTTTTAAATAGAATGAAATTTTATTTTGATAAGACTTGTGAATGACATTCTCCTCTTTGTCACTTTTTTAAAGCGTGCATGTCAATTTATTTATTACTAATGGCCTATGAATGCATTACCAAAATTACTTTTGTTACTAATTTCCTATTGTGTCTTCATTTTGGGCGGGAATTTAATTGTGTAGCAGACTAGCAGTATGTCACTTCCTTTTTGTGTGTGAAAGGAACGCACTTCCGATTCTCTTAAATCATCTTTCCATTTTGCTATCAATTTTGTTTAAGTGGCACTTTTAATGAAATGAGCAGATTTAATACTTATAGATTTACGATAAACAAATTTGATAAACTTAGAGTCCGTTTGGTAACATTAAAATTGACCGAATTGACTGATTCTGCTGAAATTTATGAAGTTCTGGATGGAGTGGTTGTATTGACTGATTCTGCTGATCCATGAAAAAAATATACGAAGTATTTAAAATATTCGTTATTAATAAAATAAATAAAAAATTATATTTAAAAAAATACTACCTCCGTCCCAATTTGATGATACCATTGCGGTTTATGAAGTTTGATTTACGATAAAGCAAATGGATCTCTGTCCGCACTCAAATTATTTTTAGTATTTTTTTTACATATTTAGAAACTACATTAAAAACTTTACAAAGTCGCAAACATCTGGATTAAATTTCATTAAAATTTAATACATAAAATAAGAGATCAAGAGTGATTTGTGTTGACCAAAGGAGAGAGAAATGGTACCATCAAATTGGGATGGAGGTAGTAGCTAAAATGATCATCTACATTAACTTCAGCCAATACAGCCAGGAAAGTAACTCCAACCTTACTTTTTCTGCTTATTACAAAATTCAGCGCGTGAAATCAAAAGTTACGTGTTTGGTGAAAAAGCTGGCTGATAAACCTGATAAACCGAAAAAAGGGTCAATAAACGGGTTCTTATTAATTAAGCATTTTATGCTCAATTGCCGATTCATGATACTTTTTATGGTAATAATATACTTCGTATCTTACAATTAATTATCCACAATTTGGCTATTTACATATTTATTACTTTTTGGGCAGGAAGTTTCCCTCCAATAATTGTAGCAATTTTGTTATTTCATATTATATAAAGATATTCAACATTGATGTCATATGAAAGATAATAAAAGATTATGAATTTTGATATATTATTTGTAATAATCGGAGTACAAATTAAAAAAAATAGCACTTAAGGAATACGGAGTAGATGTTTTTATAGTGTTGTTTTTATTTTTATTTTTATTTTTATATACTCAATATTGGTGTCATATGAAAGATAATAAAAAGATGAATTTTGATATATTTTTTGTAACAATCAGAATCCAAATAAAAAAGTTACAACACTTTAAAAAAATATGGGATTTCATTTATCTCCTTTTTTTTGTAAATTTTTTTCTTCTTTGTTAGGCAGTAGGCACTTAGTACCTTTTTTTAAAAACATGTGGTAGTCACTTCTTTATTCGTTAATGGTTAGTTAATGCACTACCAAATTTAACTTTCCATTAATTCATTATTATGTTCTCATTTTGGGCGGGATTTTTCCCTCCAATTGTTGTGTCACGACTGTTAGTTTATATATTATATATAAAGATATAAAGATATAAAGATAGGAATGTACTAGCTACTAGGTAAAGCCGTGTATAATAACTTTCCATGCATACCAAATTTAGTACTCTGTATAATAATTAGTGGAATATTTTTCTTGAAGATTTAGAAGTGGTTCCATTAACCGGATAGGAATGTTTTTATCTGGCTTTTTAAGATTTGATCTGGTCTGATTTTTATCAAGAACTTTTTTATTTGATTTAAATCTTTTTTATCTGATTTGAAACTTTTTTATTTGATCTGAATCAATCTCAATCAGATCTAAATAATTCGAATGTAATGAAATGTTTATTATTGTTGTTATTATTATCATCACTATTAGTATGCATATGGTTATGATTAAAATTATTAACTATAACTATAATTATAATTATAATTATAATTATAATTATAATTATAGATATAGCTATATTATAATTCTGGTTATAATTATAAGTCTAATTATAATTACAATTATAGTTGTAATTATAATTATAATGATGACAATAATTATAGTTATAATTATAATAATAAATCTGAATCTTTATGATCTGATCTTAATTTTTCTAATTTAATCTGATCTGAATTGTTCATATTTATTTGATCTGGTCTAAATAAAATAAGAATAAACAATAAGCAATAAGAATAAGACAAAATAATTAAAATATCTCAAACTTTGAATGAGTGTGAGTTAAACACTCCAAACTTGCATATGTAATCTAAATACCATAAACTTTATATAAAAAGTTCTTTTAGCGCCATGGTCATGTATTATTTCTTTCAAAAATGTTTATTGTTTTGTGTTAATTTCATAATTCAAAATATTTTAGCATTCTATAAAATACAATTAACATTCTAAACTTCCATTGTACAATAAATAATACCACCCCCACTCTATACAATTGCAACATTTTTAATTTGCTATTTTAAATTATGCAATTAACACCATAAATTTACATTTTTGAAAGAGATAATATATGACCATAGTGCTAAAATAACTTTGATATAACGTTTGGGGTATTAAAATTGCATATGGAAGTTTGAGGTGTTTATCTAACACTCCTTCAATGACAGTTACTAACTGCAAATAAGAAAAGTGACATTCATAAATTAAAAATCATAAAATTTACACTCACTTTGTCTCAAAAATTTTTGCTAACTTTCATTTTTTGTTATCTAAAAAACTTACTCCCTTTGTCTCGGAAAAAATTATACGAAGTATGAGAAAAAACTAAAATGGTTGGTAAGTTTGATAAACCGTAATCATGGATCACCAAAGGTCTCTAAATTTCCCGTGCAACGCACGGGTTTATCGTCTAGTAAGAGTAATAGTTTTAAAATTGTCAAAATAATTTTTTTTTGGGATTCCGGCCACTGTTCAGATTCCGTCGCCGTGTGAGCTCTGGCTTGGCAAAACAAATCCAGAATACTTTTGCCCAACCTATAAACCACCAAATTTAAAAAATCGAGAATTTATGGGACACAAGTTTCAGTAAGCACTCTTAAAGAATATCCATATTCAATCAGACTAACATTTTAATCAAAATATCACTTAAAAAAAATTAAATAACCCCTAATATTAGTAATTTTCGCACATTACCGTTAAGATTACTCCAAAATAGAAATAAAATATAGCGATTCATGCACTATGACTTAGGAAAACTCTATTCTTTTAGTATTATTTTAATAGAGCTAAATAAGTCATATTTTGAGAAGGAGCATGTTCATTACTATCTACACCCTGATTTAAGCTTCTCGTTAAAGAATGACATAGTTATTTAAACACTAATTAAATAAACTAATTTGAGTATATTTAAGAAATAGTTTTGATGGATATATAATGTAATGATGTTATTGATGATAACTGTGATGTTTTTTTGTGAAAGGAAAGACTGCTTATATATTAATATCATTAAGATTCGGATCGTTACATCAAACTCAAAGAGACCAACATTGACAACTATTTGCAACCAACTATCACTATCAACCTTACGGCTAGATGTAGAAATGGTCACCCCTGAAAGTGCAATATGAATCGTTAATCACCAAACGGATATGACACAACAATGGCCATATAGATCTTTCTAACGACATAATAGTTAGTAGAATTGTCAGTTATTATTGTAGGCCTAAAACGAAAAACATCATCTTGTCAGTTTTTTGGAAACATCACCTTCCAAACTTAAATAAAATAAAGACCATAAGAAATAAAATAATTGATAAAAGCTTCAAACTCCTTCTTGTCAGTTTTTTGGAAACATCATCTTCTAAACTTTGGCACCTCAATCAGTCGTCCAAGGTGGCGGTTCTGGACGGAGCGGACCAGCGGGCCTTCCTCTTCCGCCAAACTCAACCAAAGAACCCCAATGCCGCTGCCCTTAGACCCTTCTCTTCGGCGAAGAATCAGACTTGTCACATCCTCTTCAAGCATCAATCTTCCGCCCTGATGATCCAGATTATCCAATCGGTAGCTTGCCTCGATCTCCAACCTAATTCGTAGCCAGGACAGTTAGCTGCCAGAATGGACTAACACATGAACGATCTCCATGCCCACCACCCAGCCACATCCTTCAAGTCCACTGCCCTTCCAAGTCATCCCTCCTTTGAAATCAAGCAATCCAATCAACAATAAGAGCAAATTGCACGGACATCTACAATCTTCGTCCCACTAACATTAAAACATGAGATAGTTGTGCAACTATTAAGAAAAGTGGACACATGTAGATAATGTTGATGTGATAATGTAAGAATAAAGTAAGAATGATTCGAAGCTACACACACATTACCAAATTTAGTATGAGACAATTTTAGTGGGACAAAATGAAAAGTAAAGATGAGACAACCTTTGCAGGGCGGATGGAGTATGTATGTAATACTCTATACTCTCTCCGTATTTTAAAGAATGCTAAATTAGGTTTGGCACACTATTTTTAGAAGTAAAGTAGCATGGTAATGAATAGTGTAGAAAAAGTAGGAGAGAATGTGTAAAAATATGAAAGAGAAGGTAAAAAGTAGAAAAAGTGAGGGCAGTTGGGTATTTTATAAAAGGGTAAACTTACCAAAAATGAAAGTGTAACAAACTTTTAAATACATTTCAAAACGCAAAGTGTAACAAACTTTAAAATATAGAGAGTATTGAATTTTGCAAAATCATCGCAACACACTTTCTTTAAAAATGTTATAAAAAGTATAACTTGAAATAAACAGAAGTAAAACACACACCAAATGCAGCTAATATAAAAAGAGTAATTCTTTGAATGTCAATAATCCAGAATCCACCAAAAATCCATAGTTTCTAATAGTGTACTCTCTATGTTTTTTGAAGGGCAAAAGTTGTAAGAACATTCTTTTTGTATATTTAAAGTTCATTGTTTATTACTAGGCCTTTATTGCTTCTAAAAGCGTAAAATCGTACTCCCTCCGTAACACTTATACCTTCTCGCTTTCCTTTATTAGCCGTAACATTCATATCATACCATTTCTAAATCTTCCCATCATACCTCAATAATTTTAAAAATAATACACTATAACAACTACTTTTTTGGATTTATCCTTCAATCGAGCACACTATTTCATTATCTTCCCATCATACCCTCAATAATTTATATCTTCTTTCACTATTCTTAATCCCACCTACTTCTCAAATGGGAAGATATATTTATTATGGAGGGCGTATAATTTTTTTATACTTGGACGTTTGGTACTTCTTTTATATAGAAATTATAACTATGTCGATTAAAATAATACTCTTGTAGTATATTTGTTGATTTGTGATAAACAAAACTTAGTTTATTAAAGCTAAGATATTTTTGAATAGAAAATTAAGCCGCTGATTTAAATAATTACATCTGTAATTGTAGATTTGAGCTCTTCTATATTTTCTCTCTCTTCATTCCTAGAAAGAAATTAGATAATGTAGATCATCAATTATCACAAATCACAATTACATAGAGATGATGTAATTATTTAGAGAAAGAACCTATTAATTAATAAGAACATACTACCCCTTCGTCCTTAATTGTTCTTCCAATTATGTCTTAAGAAGTTTGACTAGCGATAAAGTTAAATGATATATATGAAAACTCAGATTATTTTTAGTAAATAAAATTTACATATTCAGAAAGGATTATTGGTGATAGTTGAGGATATATTTAGTTAATAATCCTATTCAAAAAACTACATTAAAATTGCTACAAAACCTGTAAAAATAATTCAATTTTTATAAAATTTTGATATATAAAGTAAAAGATTAATAGTTATTTAGGTTGATTCTCGAAAAACGAAATGGAAGATCTTTTAGAGATAAAGGGAGTACTACTTATTAAATGCGCCTGCTCAAAAAGTCAAATCCTTGATCGGTGAAAGAGTATCAATTGATATTTGCAGATTTTGGAGAAATGCTTGTACGGAGTATTATCTTTTACTAGTTACTGCGTATTAATCATTATCACTCTATAGTATTTTCAGCAATTTAAATGGACCCCAGAAAGTGTAAGTAAAGCTGGACGAGAGACCCGGCTTAACGGCTAGTGAAAAGCCCAAATGGTAAACCATGGCACATCGAAAATCCCAACGGCTAGTGATTTTGCTGGCTCGAGAGACGCTCTAACGGTCACTTTATGCCATTATTATTCAAACCCTACTTGCGGATTAAGTCCTATAAAACCATCTTCTCATCATCACCTTAATCACATCTCTCCATTTGCTATTAGGGTTTCCTCCACTGCTTAAGATTATTCATTGGTCAACTGTCTTGATCGCAAAATTCCAATGGAGACTCCATCATCGACCAGAAGAGTAACCAGATCCCAGGCCAAAGCCGCTGCTTCTGCAAACACCTTTACTACCAATAACATCCCCATTTCAAGTTAGTCATTTTCATTTATCCCTCAACCGTATGTGTTCCTGAGTTCAGTTTCAATTTTCTTGGTGTCGGATAGATTTCAAGAATCTGAAAGGAACAAGTCGAAAATCTTGAAGGATATTTCAACATAGTTTGGGTTTATTTATTTTAAAAGATTTTGGTGTTCAACTCATTGCTGACTTTCTTGTTCTTATCTATTGATCTTTTGTTCAATCAGTAAAAGATATCTTTTTTACTCAACCATCTAAATCATTGAACTGTTTTTTTTTTTCTCTTGACTTTTCTTCTACTTATTTGTCCAAATCTTTCTGGGGTTCAGAGATGAGACTAGAAGAATCTGAAAAGAAGAAGGGGATGAAATGCGGACAGAGGAATGATACTCAACAGCAAGAAAGAGGTGCACTTCTTGACATCACAAACGATTCACCTATTATAGGGCTGGCAATGGGGGGTTCCGCAATATCAACATCATCAGCAATGGTGTCCAAGAAGAGGGTGATGACGGTGAAAACTACTAGCCCGGGATCGGGGGAGGCTCTCTTGAGAGGACAAGTCAAGAACTTGTTGCAAAAGGTCGAAGAAGATGAGTCACATTTTGTCTCGATCAAACAAGTCTCAATGGCAAACAACAACAACAGCAGACCCTTCCTTCACCTTCTTCAAAGTCCAATGCATCTTTTTCTTGCCCCAACCCCTGCAAACACACCCCATCTAACCCCCCCTGAAAATATGTTGCCCTCTGTCACTCCAACACCTGTTGAAGACAAGCTCACTATCTCTCAGGTATTTATTGTATTGTAGACTTCTGTTCGGATCTAGGAAAATCACAGGGAGATGGAAAATATAAATTTTTGCCTAAATATTTTCTTGGAGTCTTTGAATTGAGAAAATTGAAGAATAGACCCTTTTTATTACTCTGATCTCATTTTGTTGCCAGATCATGTACTATGACTATGATTTGTTTGTTAAATCACATACAGAGAGAATAAGTTCCAAAGTGAAAGTGATCAGACCTTTTTAATTTTCTTGCATCATTGCGGTTTTTGTTTGTTCGACAGATTACAGAGACTTTTTTGGCTAGTCAATTGAGATTAGTATTATCCCTTTTATATAATACAGAAGAATACACAGTGCTTTTATTATTTTTGTATTTGATTCCCTCGATTCATTAGTAAAATTGTTTGATGAATTAGCTGAACGGAGAAGATGAGAGTAAGGTGACAAGGTCGCTGCTGCTGGAGTTTTCAGAGAAGTCGGAGGGGTACGATTCATCATCAGTGGTGACAAATGAGACTGTGGTAACAACAACAGGAGGAGGCGGGGAAGATGATGTCTCATCATCTGTTTGGTCTGTCCAGGCCATTGCTGCAAGTGTTGGAGACGAGGATTCTGAAGAAGAAGAAGAAGAAGAAGGGTGGGTTGAAGAGCTTTGCCAGGGGATGAGCAAGATCTGCTTCAACACTAGTAGTAATTACAATGGAGGCAACAGGTTTATTGCTGCTGCAGCAGGGAAGCATACCCGCTTCCTGTACAACAGTGACGGTGAGATTGAAGGCGTGGAGGAAGAGGAGGTGCAGCCCAATGCTCTGCTTCTCAAGGGTTTGCCACAGCCTAATGGGAAGCATCTTCGTTTCAGTGATGATGAAGAAGAAGAAGAAGAATAAGGGAGAGAGGGTATCATACATAAGTGCCTGCATTCTCCCAACTTGTTTTATTTGTTTTTCTCCCTCTTATTTTTTTGTAATGAACGGCAAGAGACAGTGTCATTCAGTACTTCTGAAAATGAAACACTGATGACTTCGGAATTGTGTGATGATAATAGAAGATGTTTTGGTCTTTGTTTCTATTTTTATTTCTATGTTTCGGTGTTTGATTAAAATGACGTTAACATTACCCCCCCATAGTCTCATGGAGTTCAGGATTTGCAGTCCCTCGCCTTACCACTCGGCCATGTCGCCAAAAGGATACAAAAACTTTGGGAACGACTTTTTTGATTGTACTTGTAGCCTCTTTTTGAATATAAAAGTGAACTCTCTATTAGAAAATTTTAATAACTTTCTACGTATAATCTTCATATTTGAACTCAACGCAGGATTGGAGCCTATATTAATCTTAAAAACATGAGTGAACCACGAATTTTGAACTTGATGAACTCCTAACAATTTTCAGATTTCCAAATTACACTAAATTCACTAAATTAACTAAATTAAACAAAATTCACTAAATTATACTCTAGTTTAATTACTTTCTCTATATAAAACATAGGGAAAAAGTGCAAATAGGCTCATGTACTAACAAAAAAAGGTCAAATAAGTCCTTATTTAGGAGACTCTGTTCGGCCGTCGTCATTTGGGGTGGTTCCCGGTTGAATTTTTTGATGAATTTTTTTTAGCATCTTATTCATCAAGTCTAGTTTACTCATACCAAATTTCAGCTAAAACTTCAATCGGGAAGGCATTCAAATGAATTCTTGAGTAATTGCGCAGTTAGAAGCACAATTATCTTCAAGAATTCATTTGAATGCCTTCCGGATTGAAGTTTTAGCTGAAATTTGGTATGAGTAAACTAGACTTAATGAATAAGATGCTCAAAAAAATTCATCAAAAAATTCAACTGGGAACCACCCCAAATGACGACGGTCGGACAGAGCCTCCTAAATAAGGGCTTATTTGACCTTTTTTGGTTAGTACATGGGCCTATTTGCACCTTTTCCCATAAACATATCACCTTCCTTTTCATTTCACCCTTTAAAAATGTCATCTTTTCTTACTTGTCAAACAATGTCCAAACACTGTCAAACAATGTCCTCTTTCCTTACTGCAATACTTTCCTTGCTTAAGAAAAATGTCATTTTCTTAAGTTGTGTTTAAGAATGTTTGATCTGGTCTAGTTTGATATGATATAGTTTGATATATTATATAACTAAAGAAGTCTAGTATAGTCTTACCTGGTCTGATCTGGACTGAAATAGGATTTGATGAAATCATTCAAGTGGTTGAATTTGTTTAATTGTGACAAAATTATATGTAAAATATATTTATTGATAAAACGAAAGATGAAATTATTTAAAATATTTTTTTTAGTAAATAAAAATGGCTTGTTTGGGGAAAAAATGAATCAACAGAGAATATCAAACCCGGTTCAGATTTTGGAAATCAAACTGAAATGGTTGGGAGTAGTGATGGACCCCGGGTCCGAGTCTGGCCTAGGCCCGGCCGGGACTGGCCCGGTTGACTACCGGTTCCGGGCCGGACTGGGCCGGGCAGAGTCATTACCTACCCCCATCCCCCAAACCCATCGGAAACACCCAGCCCATTTAAACCCAAACCAAACCAAAAAAATAATAATAAAAAGGCTCGAACCGGGCCCGACCGGGCCGGGCCGGTTCACATTTTATCAGTCTCGAGACCGCTCCGGTTTCATCCTTAAGCCGGGTATAGACCCAGAACCGATACCCAAATCCCAGGTCAGGCCGGGCCAACACAGTTCCGGGCCGGGCCGATTCCCGGGTCGGGTGGCCCGCACCTAGGCCATCACTAGTTGGGAGTTGGGAATAGTGCTGTTATTCGAGCCGAGCCGAGCCCGAGTATCACACATTCGAGCTCGACTCGCTCAAATTTCGAGCCTGGCTCGAGCTCGGCTCGTTAAATTTCGATTCTGTATTTGAGCTCGAACTCGGCTCGTTAAAGTAATTTACAACTCGAGCTCGACTCGTTAATATACCCGAGTCAAGCTACTCGAGCTCGAGCTCGACAACTCGAACTCGAAAAACCCATGTATTAACTATAATATCATCATACTCGAAAAACCCATGACAATATGCCCACCTCACGAGCCCTATCGAGCTTCACCGGGTTTTATCGAGTCGAGCCAGCTCGGCTCGTGAACTTTATCGAGTAAACAAAAGAGTTCGAACTCGACTCATTTTCTCTAATATACGAGCCGAGCCCGAGTTTAATCGAGCCGAGCTCGAGCTGAGCTCGATTTCCATAACAGCACTAGTTGGGAACTTGGGATAGTCCCGGATAAGGCCCGACGAGGAGGACTGGAGGGTTCACTTATAATCTCCCGAGATACCACCGCACCGTACTGCCACCGTTTCGTTGTAGTTTGTGCCAAGAAAGCCTTCCAGAACTTCAATGGCAGGTACTGCAATCCTTTCCACGGCTTTGCTATTAGTTGATGACGTTTTCTTCCTCGTAACGCGCAATTAATTGCTACACAGGCGGACAATCAGAGAGGGAAGACAAGGTTTCACTGGAACTTACAGAAGAGATTCTACAGAGCATGGAAGTCGGCATTACGTTTCGCGATTATGTATGTACTCCGAAGTCTGGGATTCATTTAGTTATTTTTCATACTAGAAATATTTAGCTCATCTAGTAGATAATGTTATCTCGTAAGGGTAATGTTAATTTTTTTTATACGTGCGGTCATGCCAGATTAGGTTTGTTGATATTATTTATAAAAGTAAAAAATGCAATCTTTTTTCTTTGCATCCACGGAATAGAGGTTCCCTTTCCATCTCCAAATTGAAAAAAACCTAGTTAGGCATCTGTCCTCAACTGGAGAAATCAAATGAAAAAGGGAAGGGGAGGGGGCAGGATGGCAGGGTAAATGCTACTGCAACTAGTGATGTATCGTTATTGCTTAGGCAGAACGGAAGAATCAGTTCAATGGATTTTCATAAGACCTCACCTTACCTGGTGACTGCCAGTGATGATGAATCCATTCGATTGTATGATGTGACAACAGCAACGTAAGAATCCCAACTTTTTATGAGGTTTCCATTCCTGATTATTCAGTAACTTTTTATGTTTCCTTTCATGCTTGGCCTGACTTCTAACTTAAAAGTAGTGTTTCATGGAGATCTATATGTCGACTTTGTCAAGTGGTTGGTATATTTAGAAGTGTTATAATTCTTTTATTCGTTTCAACTACCAGGTGTTTAAAGACAATTAATAGCAAGAAGTATGGTGTTGAACTTGTTAGCTTTACTTCCCATCCAACAACTGTGATATATTCTTCCAAGAATGGATGGGATGGTAAGTCACATGACTCACAATTTACTTTAGATGTTCCTTGTATATTAGCTGCAGAAAAAAAAATTTCACTCTATTTGTTAAATAAATTCAGAATCTCTGCGGCTTCTCTCATTGCACGATAACAAGTATTTGCGGTATTTCAAGGGCCATCACGACAGGTAAGGATTTTCTAGTAACATTTTGTTATTATAAACATGGGTTGCGTGCTATTTGGTAAGGGTTATTTAGCTGAAATGAAATGACTAAATCTGCTGAGTTTCTAAAGGAAAAGCGTTTGGTAACTCTATTATGCTTATAAGCATATAACCATTTTTTTTCCTTCTACACATAGCTTAGACAATGTAATTGAGACTCTACTTGCAGGGTTGTCTCTCTTAGCATGTGCTCCAGAAAGGAATGCTTTATTTCTGGCTCTCTTGATCGAACTGTTATGCTTTGGGACCAACGAGCCGAAAAATGCCAGGTAAATGCCAACCTTTGTACTTATCCTTCTGAAGTCCTTCATTTTAAATCCATACCTATATTATGTGGGAAGTTTTTTCCCCTTTTGGTCCCACCACTATGTACTTAGAGGATTGGGTCTTCTTGTTTGCAAGTCTCATTTATGGTACGACTTCTATTTTTGCACAACTGCATCCCTTCTGGTTCGGATGGCCATAACCCGTCAGCAAAACCATGTGTGCCATGTGCTTTTTAATAGGGATTTTTTTGTCCCAAAAGTCCAAAACTAACAGAAAAGTAGCGTGATATAAGAGAAAAGAATTACACTTTTTTACACTTCATAAGTTTCTAAAGCAATGGAGCCAAAGATACGCTATTTTTTGGCTTGGGAATATGATGGAATAAAGCAAAGTGGTTCACTCTTTGTTATGAAGTAGCAGTCAGTCCATGCAACGATCGAAGTAATTTTCACCATGGGTCATCCGGAAACAGCCTCTCCCTGCTTTAGTGCAGGGGTAAGGCTGCGTACATCCGACCTCCCCCCCTACCCCATTGTAGGTGGGAGCCTTTGTGGCACTGGGGTAATGATGATGATGATGAGTTTCTTCCGACCAAAATTTACCGGCAATTATCATATTATTTAACTTATTTTATAGTTAGGTCATTCATAAAAAAGTCGGCCTGGATTTTAATTACTGGATGTATTCAGCTACTTTAGCTCAAGGCCACAATGACAGTCAATCACTAGAATCCACTCTCCATAGCAGTAATATTGTTGGCTTGGATCCGAAGAAGAAAATGTCCAATTTTTGAAGAAAAGTAGCTAGGGTTTCAGTGTAATGAATATGAGGTCAGGTGAGGGACAAGTTGAGTTTTGTTTGATTAACATTGTTACACTTTGCTTATGTGTTTAGGGCACAACTCAGACTATATTAGTTTCTAATTAGGATGGGTTTGGAATTCAGATGCAGCAATAGGTCTTTTTATTTGCACAACGATCCATGATTTATGCATATAATTACTACTCCGTACATAATTTTAAATTATAATGGGCCCTTAAGCAAAGATGACTTCTAAATGCTGTGTATCCTCCTTTGCTCTCAGGGACTTCTTCGCGCCCAAGGAAGACCAGCGACTGCTTACGACGAGCAAGGGCTTGTTTTTGCTATTGCTTTTGGAGGATACATAAGAATGTTTGATATGCGAAAGTATGAAAAGGTTAGCAACTTACTTGAAAATGATTCACATTATCAGTATTTTCTTTATTTTTCTACTTAGACTGAATTAATAAAATCGCATACTTGAAGGGACCGTTTGAAATATTTTCGGTCGGTGGAGATTTATCAGATGCTAACGTTGTGAAGTTCAGTAGTGATGGAAGACTTATGCTTTTGACTACTTCAGATGGAAAAATTCATGTCCTCGATTCATTCCGGGGAACTCTAGTGAGTTGTTTCCTCTGGGAAAATCTTTTAAGCTCTATTTCGATGGAGAAGGCTTTGGAGGAGTTAGTTGTTTTTCTGCACTACTTATATCTTTTTCTTCTCTTAATTCTACCAAATCAGACTAAACCATGAGACCACAAATATTCAGACCAGATGAGAATATTTCCTATCAAACCAGACCCTGTCACCAGATGTTATATTTCAACAAGAAATCAGACAAGATAGGAACATTCAGATCATTCAATCAAACCAGTAACATTTAGACCAGAGTACCAGACCAAATCTTAGAATATTAAGATGATAAGATCAGCTCAATGTTTTTCCAGGCTAAGAGAGCAGGCCCATAGTCTATCTTGTGATATGTGTATGTATATATATATATACACACACACACATATATATATATATATGTATATATAGGGTTAAGATCAGATACAAAGTATGCTTCCCGTACAAAATGCAAAATCATCTCATCTGTCCAATTTTTTAAAATCAAGGTTAAGATTTGTTTAATCTCCTAAAATTCAGCCGTAGGAGATTTGTTTAATCTCCTAAAAATCAGCCGTCCCATTCAACCAAATAAGTGGGGAGTTTCCTCATCCACACCATTCATCTCATTCATCGGATGGTCAGGATTAGTTTGCACTTTGTAAAAATTAGGATTAATTTGTATGTGATCCTAAATATATATATATATATATACAAAAATGATCCTGTCCGAACGTTCGGACAGGATCCTCCGTCCGAACGTTCGGACAGGATCCTCCGTCCGAACGTTTGGTACGGATAAACTAGACTTAATAAGGAACATGCTCAAAAAAATTCATCAAAAAAACCCACCGGGAAGGCCCCCAAACGGGGAAGGCCGCACGGGACTGTCCGGTCAGGCCGCCTGATTTGAACAGCCCTCTATATATATCATTAGCCGACCCCTAACTCTTTTGGGACTAAGGCTTGGATGTTGTTGTATATACTTTGAATACACACATACACATATAGACATGTACATAGCACATTTTTATATATTTTGATATACAAATAGTCAAAAAGTTTTGATAAAAATGGAAATATCTGACCAAAATATGTGAATATCATTTCGATAATCTTTTATTCACTTTCATAAACGTTCTATTTGCCAAAACACACACAAGTCCTCCAAAAACCCTCCATCCATGGCTCTTAAACATTGTTGTTAGATTTTATGAAACAAATCTTTTCTGACGTGTTATATAATCAACGATACATATGTTCCAGTTGTCAACATATAATGTGAAGCCTGTTTTGTCCAACTCAACTTTGGAGGCATCTTTTAGTCCTGAAGGAATGTTTGTAATGTCAGGTATTCCAAGCTTTTTTCCTTGTGTCTACAGGTTCTGTTATATATGCTGCTTCTACACATCAAATATATGTGATGCCACACATGGTATATTTGCAAGTGTGTTGATTTTTTTGGGTACATTAGAAAAGTTTGAGTTTGTTGATGATTAGCTACTAAGTCACTTGTAGTTGTGAAGAACCATCATTCAACCTGAGAAGATATTAAGAACTTTAATTTACATGCATTCTATTTGCAAAGGGAAACTTGGGTTTGTAGTCTGTACCACTAAGCCTATATTTGGTTTAAGGAAGAAATAGAGAAAAAGGAATGGAAGAAAAAGAGATTGAGTTGAGAAAATACTGGAAAATTGGGTAGATTTTGTGTCAATCTTAGTGGGAGAGAGATGGAGGACAAATGGGATTTGGAGGATTTTCAGTTCTCCTCAGTTTTTCTCCCCAAAAGAAAAAGAAATGAAAGATAGGGAACCTACTGTTTAAATTGTCTCCTCCCCGTTTTTCCTTTTCACCGAACAAGAGAAATGTTCCATTTCTCCTTTGCATTTCTTTCTTCTACACATTTGGCTTGGTAAACAAAGGCTAAGTCATTCTTTCCAGAAGTTTGTGGTTTCTAGATTGAGGGTAGAGGTGACTTGGGTAGGGAGGGAAGGGACGGCATCATGTGTCATAAGTTCCCAAGCTATGCTTTTTAAAGTGAGACCAAATGCATGCTAATTTAATCCGTATGCTGCATAGTACAAAAAGTAAAAAAACTAGCAATAAATCAATAGTTGAAAGCAGGGGGGAGAAAGGAGTAAGATACAACTCTACAAGGGGAAACCTTGATATTTATACAATTAGGATGTCGAACTAGGGATTCTTGAATGAATAGTTCCAGGATCAGGGCACTTGTTCTCCCCTGAATAAACCAAGAAAGCTGTTGATATTTGAAAGACATGCTTCTGTTTGTGTCAGAAGTAAATCCCGAATGGATGTGTCTGATTGTTTCTTGGTTGAGCTGAAACTTCCTCCCCCTTTTCTCTACACACACGGAGACCCGTGTTTATGCTAGCATATACTCCCTCCGTCCGAATAAAAACTTCCAACTTTGACTTGGCACGCATATTAAGGAAGTGGAATAAAGTGAAAATGTATGGTTGTAGTTGTGTAAGAAAAAGGTGAAATGAATGTGAGCTACACAAATTGTCCAAAAATGGTAAGTGGGAAGAATTTTTTGGGACGGTCCAAAAAGGAAAGTTGGAAGAATTTTATGGGACGGAGGGAGTATCTATTAAAGTAAAAGATTGAATATTCAATTTCAGGTTCACAAATCACTTTTTGTTTTATGTAAATACGTTTCAGGTTCAGGGGATGGGAGTGTATATGCTTGGAGTGTCCGGAGTGGCAAAGAAGTAAGTCTCCTTGTGACATTTAAAGACATTAGAGTGACTGTTTACAGCTATTCTTGGACACTTAAAATTTGTATACTGTTTTAGTTTTTAGATCAATCTCTCGCTTTATCAGGTAGCGTGTTGGATGAGCACAGATGCAGAACCGCCATGTATAAAATGGGCTCCAGGAACCTTGATGTATGCTACTGGTTCTTCTGAACTCTCATTTTGGGTTCCGGACTTGTCCAAATTGTCAGCTTATGTGGGAAGGAAATAAATGGGAGGAGCACCTATGGTCAGTTTGGACGAGACTTTCTTGATTCATATCTCGTATCCCTGGTTGATTATATATCGATTATATTCTAGATTTTAGAATCATATTTATACAACCTTGTATATATACTGTTGTAATTATTTACTTTGGGTGAATACTCACAGTCACCCTCTAGGTGTAGGAACATGGGTTGTAATTATTTAGTATGTATAATTAAATGCATGATCTCTCTCATTAAGAGCATCTCCATCTATGATCCTCAAATTTATGATTTCTTATGGTTAATTATTACCACATAGAATAATCTCAAATAATCTTCAAATTTATCACTTTTCTCAACCATGATTTTTATTTGCTCAGATTTTTATGAGTAAAAGTATTTCAAATTTAAAATGCAATTTGCAATTCCCAATGATTGCAAGAAACGTTCCTAGTAAAGTGAGCCTTGCCCATTACAAAAGTAGTACTGTAATTGTGTTCCCGGGAAATGCTTAGTATACATGAGTTGTACACAAATTGTACACAAAATCCCCTTAGTTGTCTGTATACACAGACTAGGCCTGGACTCGGGCCGGTTCGGGCCCGGTTCGGGCAGGTTCGGAAATGTAAGGCCCGGGCCCGGCCTGCCTGTAAGCGGGTGCCGGTTCGGGTCGGGTGACCCGGCCGGGCCCCGGGCCGGGTGAACCGGCGGGTCGGGTCGGGCCTTTAATATTTTTTTTTTTAACGTATAGTCTTATACATCTACTTGGAATCTTGGATATTAAAATTATTTAAAAACAATCTTGAAGTGCATTTATGTGAAATAAGTAATAAGTACATTTTGAGAATTGAGAACAATTAATTCTAATACATTTTGTATTAAGTAATAATAATATAATATAATTAAAAAATGCGACATATAAAAAAATTTAACTTTTATTGATTTGAAATATGAACTACAAATCTACAAGTTCACAAATTACAATAGAGAATTGAGGATAAAATAATAAATTGTAAAATACTAATCAATCGGAATCCCCGGAATAGGTAGAACCACCATCGGTTGATTCATCCATAAAGTCTTGGGAGGGGATGAGGCTAAGTTCTTGAGTTCTACGTCTTGCCTTCAACCAATCGTGGTAGCATATAAGCGTCTCAAGAGATTCGGCACTCAAACACGTTCTCGATTTAGTTAGGACGTTGCCGGCCGAACTAAATTCTTGTTCCACGGCAACTGTTGAAACCGGCATTGATAGTACTTGCATAGCCATCCGTGCCAAAATCGGGAACGTTCTTTCTTTTGACTTCCACCACTTTAGGACGTCAAATTCTTCATTTTCTACAAACTCAACCTCATAGTTAATATACAAAGCAATCTCATTAATTGTGCTTTGTTCAGTAGTGTGCGTTGTTTTAGCTTTTTTCATAAGATTGCCAAATGCAGATTTAAAAGAACCTTTTCCTTTAGATGAAGATGTTTGGGTTGGGGGAGGGGGCGCGTTGCCATATTGTGCACGAAACTCATTAAATAAAGAATAAAATAAACTACTAACCTCGTTGTATTCAAATTGCGGATCTATAGGGTTATCTTCATACATTGGAAAATCACCATAAAAAGATTGATAATAGAACTTGTAACATTGTTCCAAATTACCAAGTCGATAACGAGGATCGAGAATAAATGCAATACCATAAATATGTGGAATATGTGCATAATATTTTAAAAACTTTTCCTTCATAAAAGTACAAAAATAGCTCACATAATCGGCATTTTGAAATTCATTAAAAGCACCGGCGAGATTAACAAGTTCACGCATAAATTCGTTTGAAGTAGGTTTATAAACATGACTAAAACTTTCAGTTGCATTATTAAAAAATATCAAAACATTACAAATTTTTTCGCAAGTGTCGATGTGAGCGGAGTTTAAAATGTAGTTATCATATTCTTTTAAAAAAGCAGGAAAATGTTCTTTATATCTAATAAGAACTCTAATTAATTTATAAGAACTATTCCACCGAATAGACAAATCTTTAGGAAAAGCAACATATTTCACATTTCTTTCATTCAAATAATTTTTCCATTTTAATTTAAGTTGACCATTAGCCCAAATACGTCTAATCCCCCCCTTCGCTACCTCCATAGCATCTCCCAACGCTTTTAGACCATCCTGCACACATAAATTTATTATATGGCATGCACATCGTTGATGAAAAAAATCTACCCATCAAAGTAGTAGAACCACACAATTCACGCAATCTAGGTATAGCAACAGTATTATTAGTAGCATTATCAAAACCTATAGCAAACACCTTATCAACCAAATTATACTCAATTAAAATACGCTCAATCAAAATATAAATATGTTCGGCGGTGTGACGATCATTAAATTCACGAAAAGCAAGAACACGTTTATGCAAATTCCAATCATCATCGACATAATGTGCAGTCAAACCCAAATAATGTAAATTATGATAGGTGTCCTCCCATATGTCAGAACAAACAGTAACACGTCCATCATAGTTTGAAAAAAAAAATTGTAAGTTCAACTTTTCCGCCTTATAAAGCCTTATAATTTCTTTTTTAACCGTTTTTCGACTATAACTTCGAAATTAAGGATTTAAACAAGTTTGTGCATACTCTTTAAAAGAAACACTTTCAGAAAACAAATAAGGTAAATTTTCTTCAACTATAAAGTTAGCCATACCAGTCAAATTTTGTTGATCATTGTATGAGAAATTACCATAAGGTTGGTTATTTGCAAACCTCGATATTTGTGTTTGCTTCCCCTTGCCTTTCTCACTTTTTGTGTACTCCACCTTGTGCTTGCCCATAAGATGCCTTTTGAGGCTCCCGTATCCGCCCGAAGTTCCCAAACTGTACACCTTATCGCAATGGTTGCAACTTGCGTACCATTTCTCGGTGCTTGGGTCTTTATACTTTTTAAAATTATTTTCTATAATAGGAGATTTAGATTTCGTACCTATTTGGGATGAACCACCCTCGTAATCCGCCGCTTGCTCCTCATCCGGGGTGCCGTGACTCCCGGCGCCCCCCGCGTCCTCCTCCGGATCGTCATCCTCGAGCTCTTCTTCGTCAATGGTGTGAATATCGTCCGGGATGTCTCGTTGATGGAAAAATTGAGGATTTTGAGCCAATAGTTGTTGTAGTTGCTCGTCGGACATTCTTTCACCATCTCGCCGTTGGTATTCCGGTTCGTCCTCCCATCCACTTTGAGAAGAAGATCCGGACTGCCCTCTTTTTTGCGCAAACTAGGATGAGTTCTCGCAATCTCCTTCTTTCGGTTGCGTTGGAGATTTCCGATATCCAAAGAATGTCTATCGCGCTCCATCTTAACAAATATAAAAGTATATCAAATATTTTAATATGTCTAAATTTACCAGGTGTACACTTTAATGAGAAATGCAACAAATTAACTAGTTTTATACTTTAATTAAAATGTCTAAATTTACTACTTGTACAATTTAATGAATAATGCAATAACTTAACTAGTTTTATACTTTAATTAAAATGTCCAAATTTACTAGGTGTACACTTTAATGAGAAATGCAACAAATTAACTAGTTTTATACTTTAATTAAAATGTCTAAATTTACTACTTGTACACTTTAATGAATAATGCAATAACTTAACTAGTTTTATACTTTAATTAAAATGTCTAAATTTACTAGGTGTACACTTTAATGAGAAATGCAACAAATTAACTAGTTTTATACTTTAATTAAAATGTCTAAATTTACTACTTGTACAATTTAATGAATAATGCAATAACTTAACTAGTTTTATACTTTAATTAAAATGTCTAAATTTACTAGGTGTACACTTTAATGAGAAATGCAACAAATTAACTAGTTTTATACTTTAATTAAAATGTCTAAATTTACTACTTGTACACTTTAATGAATAATGCAATAACTTAACTAGTTTTATACTTTAATTAAAATGTCTAAATTTACTAGGTGTACACTTTAATGAGAAATGCAACAAATTAACTAGTTTTATACTTTAATTAAAATGTCTAAATTTACTACTTGTACAATTTAATGAATAATGCAATAACTTAACTAGTTTTATACTTTAATTAAAATGTCTAAATTTACTAGGTGTACACTTTAATGAGAAATGCAACAAATTAACTAGTTTTATACTTTAATTAAAATGTCTAAATTTACTACTTGTACACTTTAATGAATAATGCAATAACTTAACTAGTTTTATACTTTAATTAAAATGTCTAAATTTACTAGGTGTACACTTTAATGAGAAATGCAACAAATTAACTAGTTTTATACTTTAATTAAAATGTCTAAATTTACTAGGTGTACACTTTAATGAGAAATGCAACAAATTAACTAGTTTTATACTTTAATTAAAATGTCTAAATTTACTACTTGTACAATTTAATGAATAATGCAATAACTTAACTAGTTTTATACTTTAATTAAAATGTCTAAATTTACTAGGTGTACACTTTAAAGAGAAATGCAACAAATTAACTAGTTTTATACTTTAATTAAAATGTCTAAATTTACTACTTGTACACTTTAATGAATAATGCAATAACTTAACTAGTTTTATACTTTAATTAAAATGTCTAAATTTACTAGGTGTACACTTTAATGAGAAATGCAACAAATTAACTAGTTTTATACTTTAATTAAAATGTCTAAATTTACTACTTGTACAATTTAATGAATAATGCAATAACTTAACTAGTTTTATACTTTAATTAAAATGTCTAAATTTACTAGGTGTACACTTTAATGAGAAATGCAACAAATTAACTAGTTTTATACTTTAATTAAAATGTCTAAATTTACTACTTGTACACTTTAATGAATAATGCAACAAATTAACTACTTGAATATAACGCCATTAATGGATAAAAGAAGAGAAGAGTACCTTGGTGGATTGGCCGATTGGTTGATGATGAATAAGGAGAAGATAATATATGTATGTAAAGTAGATAATTAGATATCAAATTATCTACTTTAAGAAGATAGTAAGTATATATTAAGTAGACAATAAATATTAGTAAAGTACTATATGTATATATAAGTAGATAATAAATATATAAGTAGAGAGTACTCTTCTCATCAGGCCGGCCTGACGGGCTGCCCCGTCCGGCCGAGCCCGTTTGGGCACCTTCCCGGTGGAATTTTTTGATGAAATTTTTTGAGCATGTTCCTCATCAAGTCTAGTTTGTCCATACCAAATTTCAGCTCAAAATTCGATCGGGAAGGTCGTCAAATGATTTTTGCAAGTTAACTGGTCCGGAATATGCATATTCCGGACCAGTTAACTTGCAAAAATCATTTGACGACCTTCCCGATCGAATTTTGAGCTGAAATTTGGTATGGACAAACTAGACTTGATGAGGAACATGCTCAAAAAATTTCATCAAAAAATTCCACCCGGAAGGTGCCCAAACGGGCTCGGCCGGACGGGGCAGCCCGTCAGGCCGGCCTGATGAGATGATTTCTCTATAAGTAGATATAATATATTAATAATAAGTAGAGATTAAGTAGATAAGGAATATAAGTTATAATATATATATATATGTGTGTGTGTGTGTGTGTGTGTGTGTAAAGTAGCTAATTATAAGATAATAAATATATATTAAGTAGATAATAAATATTAGTAATGTAATATATGTATATATAAGTAGATAATAAATATATAAGTAGATATAATAATATTTATATAAATAATATATATGTAGAGATAAATTGGAGAAGAATAGAAGATGAAGATGGAGATGAATGAAGATTTTAGAGATTGAGAGAATAGAGAATTAGAGAGTAGAGAAGGTGTAAAAAATGTATAGAAAATAGGAGTATAAATAGGTTTTTTTTTCTCCCCCCCCCCACCCCCCTCCAACGGCTATAGAGCCGTTTGGAGGCTCCCAAACAGCCCCAACGGCTACAATAGCCGTTTGACAAAGACCAAGGCCAAAAAAAAATTGAAAAAGAATTTTTTTTAAAAAAAAAATAGCCGTTAGGCCCGGACCGGGCCCGGCCCGGCCGGACCGGGCCCGGCCGGGCCGGTTCAAGAAAATAAAGGCCCGAGCCCGGACCGCCCTTCACCCGGGCCGGGTAAGCCCGAACCGCCTGAGGCCCGGTGGACCGGGTCGGGCCGGTTGCTACAGTGAGCGGGCCGGGTCGGGCCCGGTTCGGTCCGCCCGGCCCGATTCCAGGACTAACACAGACAATTCGTTTAAAAAGGGGCAACACTTGATGTCAAATTGTCTGTGTACACAGGCAATGTACACATTTTGTGTACAACTTGTGTACACCAAGAATGATCCTTGTGTTCCTAGATTTGGGAGAAAGAGTCTAAAAGTTTGTGATTTTGTGAACAATCTCAAAATAATCCAGAATTATTTTATCAAATAATCTCAAAAAATAATCTCAGGAAACAGCCCGGATCACCAGCTAAGCCCCCTAAATGATTGCTCCTCATCCATGATCCAAAAAAAAAATAACCACATCATCAAAATGATCCCAAAAATAATCTATGGAAGAGAATGTCCTAATAGTAACTAATAATGATGATGATGATAGTAACAATAATAATAGTAATAATAATAATAATAGTAATTATTATACTAATAATAATATTAATAATAATGAATACTTCTGATAATAGTATAAGTGGGTTTGGAGAATTATAATAAGGTATAAATTGTTATTACTCATCTTGGATAACGTTGTCACTTTAAGTTGATTTTTTTCCCCTCTAATATTAAATAATAAAATTAAGGGAAAATGAAAATTAATAATCCAACTTTTTAGGGGTATTCTTACAATAATCTCATCTTGTTGTAATTCAGGAATAATTCAACCTTTGCATCTCATCTTCATTCGTTGGTCTCTAACCGGTTGTTGACCTACTATTCCAAGTTTTTTTTTCCTTGCAAATCATTCAAACACAAATCCCATCTTCTACAAATCTTCTCGAAACAGTCCCAAATATGATTTTTACTTTTTCTTCCTAAAATTTTTCTTTCCTTTTTATGTATTCCGCGAATGAAGATGAGATTATTGTAAGAATACCGTTAAAAGGTTGGATTATTAGTTTCCATTTCCCCAAAAATTAATGTATTATTTAGTTAATAGTAAAAAGAATTAATTCGATAAAAAAAATAGTCAAAAGAATTAAATATTAGTTTGGATTTATTATTATCGAATTAGATTAAATTAAAATAAATGATTCTTACATTAATTACCGAATGAATTTAGAAAGATTAAATGATACAATAAAACACATTTGGATTTATTTATAATGAAACATAATCAAGGTAATTCGAATATATCAAAAAGCACACATATATGAATATATATTCGGATATTTTTAGACATATGTTCAGTATAATATTTGGGATTAGATCGTATAATATTAGTAATTTACTATTCCATAATTTTTATGAATTTTATCAATCGAAAACGTGAGAGATAAGTTCATTGTCAATAGGGAACCTGAAAAATAAAGTGTGTTTACATAGCATCTCAATGGTTGAAAACTATGAATAGAAGACCTATTATATCATATATTTTGTTTTATTTAAATTATAATTTTTTAATGATTTTTTCTTCACTTTATTAAAATTAAATTCATGATTTTTTTCAATCATTCGTGCTCTATATCGACACACTTCATCTTTCATGTTACTTAATGATAGTGATCTTATCGTTTAAACCGTGGATTAATATAAATATATTTTGCAGTAGTGAAATATGAAAATGTTTGGTACTTTGTGACATTACTCTGTTTAGTCCGATTTTAATTTTAATTTTTATTATGGTAATGCTACATGTAAAATATATAGAGAAGTTATTCTTTTCATCTGATCTAAATGTTTCTGATTTTAATTTTTACGATCGGGTCTAATCTTTTTCGATACGGTATTAATCTTTCTGATCTGATTTAAAAATTAAGACTCTATATCTTGATAAAGTACTTCTCAAAAGGGGGCACACAAAAGGGGGTGGACACGAATTTCAGTCACGGGGCCGATCAAGTAGTAAGCGACCAGGATTTTAAGTGGTACCATCCCAGGTCAAAAATAGTAATCGACCTAGAAGGTTTAGGGTCCCAATCCTGGGTGGCCTAGATTATTGACCGAAACAGGTCAGTTCAATTCTCATCCAATCGACCAATCTCATTTGTTTTATTTATTTATTTATTTATTTATTTATTTATTTATTTATTTATTTATTTATTTATTTATTTATTTATTTATTTACTTACTTATTTATTTATTTATTTATTTATTTATTTATTTATTTATTTATTTATTTATTTATTTATTTATTTATTTATTTATTTATTTATTTATTTATTTATTTATTTATTTATTTATTTATTTATTTATTTATTTATTTATTTATTTATTTATTTATTTATTTATTTATTTATTTATTTATTTATTTATTTATTTATTTATTTATTTATTTATTTATTTATTTATTTATTTATTTATTTATTTATTTATTTATTTATTTATTTATTTATTTATTTATTTATTTATTTATTTATTTATTTATTTATTTATTTATTTATCCCTCCGTCCGTCCACCCACCCATTTATTTATTTATTTATTTATTTATTTATTTATTTATTTATTTATTTACTTTTAATTCGCTACCGCTACCAATCAATAGACTGTCACCGGCATGGAATGGGAACAAGTTCCAATCCAATAAATAATAGGACGGACCAATCCAAAAGTAAAATTGGGACCACTACACCCCCTACTTCTAATGATGAAGAGTGATTGAAATATTTTGTTACCACTAAGAATGTTTTTACTTAACTGTTTTTAGTCTCACATCTGACCAAATGAGACTTCGATAGTCCATGAAGCACGGATACTTCACTAGGGTACCATATCGGTGTATCGAAAATGTTCCCATATCAAATACTCTAGGATACCCGTATCGTACATTCCCGGATCGTACCCGTAATTTATTATAAGTTTCCAACTTTTTTGGCAATTCATTAATCTGTTTTTACTCATATCCCGCACACGGGATTAAACCGTATCCTGACAAATACTCATATCAATTTTATTTTATAAAAAACACCCACAATTTCAATAATAAAATTCTTTAAAATGAAAAACTAAAATTAAATTTTACCTTGGTTCAATCACGCACACAACCAAGTATATGGACGACAAGTAAAATGTGGGATGTTGATGGAGATAACTTGAGTTCACCAACCTTTCCATAGATGAACTAGAATCGGAGCCTGTCTTTTTGGAAGACAATGTTATATTGTTATCCTTACAAATTAGTGGCTCTAAGTGAAAATATGTTTTTTATTAGAGTATTGTTTTCGATTTCCATTATCCAAAAATTTTGAGTACTTGCATTTTTAATTTTAAAATTGTGATTGGTTGACTTTTTTCTCATTTTAAATTAATAACTTATTGATTATATTTATATTTCAAAATGTACTAGTGTATATGAGATAAAGAATGAATTTATTTCTAACTATCTTGACAATGTGAAATGCCTCAATACCGTTGTTGAGGTTTATTCCTTCAACCCTTGAGTCCAACACGTAAGCCCAAGAATTTCACGTGGAGTGTATGAATAAGTAGCCCAACTAACAAATGAGATGGATTAAGAAACAAGAGGAAGCAAGTGAGTGATTAGTATTATTAATCTGTTAATAACTCCCCGATACAATACTTTTCGCTAGACTCGTCGGCCGTTCGTCTTACAAGGCAGAAGAAGAGCTGCGAGTAAGAAGGCTATAAGCTAGAGTGCTAAGAATAGAAAGTTACTAACCCCTTACAATGAAATAAATGCTGCTATTTATACTACCAATGGGCAGTTGGCTATGCTGACGTGGAGGATTGTGGATGGCTGGTGTCCCAACCACCAAATCTTCAGCATTAAATGCGGTTCCCGCCAGAATCTAAATTCCCCGCCTAATTAGTGGGGACATTCGTCCAGCTGGGGAGGTGAGTCGCTCCTGGTGATATTGCAAAGGGTATTGGGCCATTCGTCCCCTAGCCCTTGGGGGATTTGCCATGTGGACTGGATTGCCTCCAGTGGTTATGGGCTTGCTCTGACGACATTCGTCGTCATTCATGTGGCCTGTGGGCCTGTTTCCTATCAACTGGGTAGATGTTCGTCGGCATGGCTGGTAAGCCCAGACTTTGGTGACGACGTTCGTCTCTTCCAAGTTGTCTGCTAGCTCAGCCTACCGGTTTGTCAGACGTACGTCCGGGTAAAGGATAAATGGGCCAAACTATTACTTGGGCCATTAACCCAACAACCATAAATGAAAAGAGGCCAGAGGATCATATGTATTATGTATATAAAAAAAATCTTGTAATTTTTAACATTTATAAATACACCTCTATAATTTTTAAAATTTATAAATGCACCCCCATAACTTTTAATATTTATAAGGCTAAAGGGTCAAATAGGCCCTTGAACTAACTTAAAGTGTTCAATTAGCCCCTTATATAGGAAGTTCTGCCCGGCCCGTCGCCAATTGGGGCAGTTCCCGGAGGAATTTTTTTATGTCATTTGACTGCCTTCACGGTTGCATTTTTAGCTGAAATTTGGTATGAGTAAACTAGACTTAATGAAGAAGATGCTCAAAAAATTTCATCAAAAAATTCCTCCGGGAACCACCCCAATTGGCGACGGCCGTGCAGAACCTTCTATATAAGGAGATAATTGAACACTTTAAGTTAGTTCAAGAGCCTATTTGACCCTTTAGCCTATTTATAAATATGCCCCCATATTCGTATCCTACTTTTTGTTTTCTTGTATCCTCGTACCCGTTCTCGTGTTTCCGCATAGCCATATCAGTGCTACATAGTTGACAGTTATAAGATACATAGACCAGAAACTTATCAAACCATATCAATTCAGACTAAACTAGATTAGATTTAAACATATCAATCCAGATTCCAGGCCAGACAAAAAAAATTGAATCCAATAAAAAGCATTCTAATTATGTTCGTCTTTTGATTATGTTTTTAATAAAATCTTTTCCCCCAAAACTCCCAAAAACAGAACCTGAACGTTATTTATTTATTTATTGATACGTCGGAAAGGAGTTGTTCTATTATTCTAAATACGGCACACTTGCAAATATCTAATGCAGAAAATTACAACAAAATGCACTCTATATTCATGGGATCTGCATTGTTGATTCCAATTTGCAATAACAATGAAAACATATGTGCATTTTGTATACTTGAAAGTTAAAACATAAGTGCACTTCCATTGAACGAAAAACAACATACCCATGGTTATAACTAATAATGTATGTCACAAGCATAAAAATGACATCATAAAGTTCGGAATATAGCATAAAAATGTTTATCATTATGACACCTGCCCTTGATTCAGTATTTCTTCATCATTGCCACAAATTCTTCGTAGTTTATACGTCCATCCTACCAGACAAGATTGATGTCAGAAACATGTTTGTGATCCATTAACATCCAAGATTTGGATAAACAAGGAAAATGAAGGGAGCTTACCTTATCAGTATCAACTTCACTCAAGATCAGATTCAGAATTCCTGCATCAGGTTCTCCTGATTTGGCTGCCAACCTTTCACGTAGGTCATCCAGTTCAATATAGCCGCTTCCATTCTTATCAAAGTAAGAAAAAGCTATTTGAAAGTGCTCGTCAATCTCCATCTTTTGTAGATGGATTGCCACTGCTACAAAATCTCCGTAATCCACGTAACCTTTCCGATCAATATCAGCCTGAGATTGCAAGCACCTACAATTAGTTCTAACATACGAAGACCACAAATGTCATCAGAGAGAGGGGAGGAGGCCTATTTACTGCTACAGCAGATTATATGTCTGAAAAGAAGATGTTGAGAGTCAAAAGAAACAAGCTTGATTACGCCTTTGTCCAATAGCACTTCATAAGCGATGTAAACTATTCCACGATTTAGCACTTATACTACGTATTAGTATGGAGGTAGTATTAGAAAAAATGCTGAGAAAAATACCACTTCCATAAGCATAAAGACTTCTGGCTTGTCTAGCAGAGAATCCTTAACCTTTCTTAGCCCAGCACTAAACTCGGTGCATGTAATCTTTCCATCATGGTCAGTATCCAAAAGAGTGAACATAATTCGGATCAACTCTTCCCTTTCAGCTGAAAGATGTTCACCTATGACCTATATCATTAATTTTGTAATATGAATGAAATTCATTACTTACGACCAAATTCACGTGGCATTCATAGGATGTGATTTACGTGGCATCATGGCTTGGCATATCCTTACCCTTAAGGCCATCTTTTTAAATCTGTTCATCCCTGCAAACTGCTTGAGCCTTGACCTGACTGATGAGGCTGGAAGTAGTGGTCGGTAAGATAATTAAACTTACTGAAACATTATAATGATTACACAATGTACAACTACCTCCCAGAGGGAAATTCAGAATTCATTTAACACCCCACACAATGCTATAAGCCACCCCTTATTTATAAGGATGTAGGCTATAATCACTGACATGTAGATAACATTAAAATAATATACAAGTGTCCATTGCTAAACATTACAATCACTGCATACTAATTATGCTTATCCACTAAGAGCATAAAATAACATGAACTCTCTAGAACATTATTGGATTTTCAAAAATAATAATATCTCGCAATAAAATAATTGATGCTTTCTTCACAATATGAATCCCAAGGATACTCTACCAAGCGCCCACTTTTGAAAGAAAAAGACATCTTAGATCACACTCATCAAATTAACTTATGTCATATATCGAGCAAACTGAAAAGAACAGAATGCTTCTGTCATATCCAGCAAATTGAGAGGAACGGGTTGCTTTAATATTACTCACCAATGGCTGGTAAGGCAGTGCAGCTTTTCTTTGGGGTAAGATGTAGTTTTTTTTTAAAATAAGCTTGCCTCTTCCAAGCAGAGTAGCATTGAGGGTCAAGGGATTCATTTCTTTTAGCTTGTTTGTCTGCAAGGAGGAGAGAATGTAGTGAACGACACAGACTAGGGGAGGTACCCAGTGTGGCACCTATGGTTTTCCAATCTCCGCCATGAGCATCCACTAGGCGAAATAACTGCTCTTGTTTCTCTTTTGTCCACTTTACCTGCAATTGCAGCAAAAGCATAATCAGTCAACCTCTTAAAAAGCAGAAGTCAAGAAATTGTAAGATGGTTTGAAAAAATCATAAGGCATTTAAGAAACAGCGCATCATCTTCGAAAGAGAATTTTCAAACAGAGAGGAGTATAGATGTTGATCATCCCACAAGAAAAGTTTGTGAAACTGCATTTCAGCTACGGATCACTTGGGGTTAATAAACCATTTGATTTTAGACAATAATTTGTCAACGTATGAACAACTAAATCAAGGAATCTAGATAAGTTTGATACTTCTTTCACAGGAACTGTAGAAATTGAAATCATGACCGTAGCAACACATTATAAAAACCAACCAGTTAAATTCAAAAATACTACAACAACATGTAATAATCTAAACAAGGTTTAAAATGGAAATCCTTGTCCTCTGCTGTAAGACGCACTTCTGGACATTGCACCCGCTTCATTGTTCAGAACAATGGATCTGGTAGACAGAAAATAAAAGACAGATCAATTTTAGGGATTAAGAGAGTGACTGGATTTGATATGTAGCTGATAGATAACTACAACTTCAGAGATAGTGTTTGACATAAGTATTCACAAATAAACTACTGAAAAGATATCTCTACTCATAATTTGTGTCCTTGTAAGCAAATAGTCGCAAAAACAATGCCAAATCTATTAGGAATCAGCATAGTACCATTCCATCAAATTCACTTAGGTCGACCTAGCATTTCAATCTCAGCACAGAGACTTCATGATCACACAATCACGTAAAGAATCACCTTCACCAAAAGCGCAATGAGGCAGAAACTTTATAGGTACAGACTATGGCGAACGCAATTTACAGGCAAGGTGTACGCTTAAAGAAGCGATTTGAGGCTTAATTGAGGCGTTGAGTTTTTTAGAACCAAGTATTTCTTAAAAATCTAAATCCTACCAGTTAAAACATATGGTTTGACGTAGAAACTGTATCCGTTTGAACCGATCAATTCTTCGATTCATTTACAACCAAAACCATAAAATATGTTACTTGTTACCACGCAAGATTGAAGATGGATCCCTCACCTGGAAGTGTGATTCTTGCAGATGTTTCTCCGGAGGTGGCTGCGGCGATCAACCGAGATTCTCTCGCGTGGGTGATGATTATGGGGATGATATTCTCAAAAAAACAAAAAGAGGTTTCAGCCCTCTTTATATACCCCGAGGGTTGGGCTTAAGGACACAATCCAAATTGGAAATACTACCTCCTTACGAGTAACATTAGTATAAGAGGGGGTAACACGTTTATAAAAAAAAGTTAGTTTATGTGATCGATTTTGAATGGATTAGGTATAAATAAAGTATAAATGATTTAGAGTCATACAAATTTGGTATGAGAAAAAAAAAAGGGGAATAAGTTCGAAAAAAAAGGCAAGAGGGGCAAAATTGTCTTTTGAGACCCGCTGAATTTTACGGCTATCGTGTCCGCAGGTCGCCCGCGCAGGGGGTGCGAATTTTCGATTCTGAACTGAACGCCAGAATTCTTGTATGCACGAGAGCTCCCCTCTTCTCATTCACCTTTTAATACTAAAGGAGGAGTGGTTCATATATAAAGGCTCAAAAGTTCCAGAGTTTAGGTGTGGGAAAGTTAAAGAAACTCACTTTACACCTTTGCTTGAAAGTGTACACTTTCCATCTATCTTTTTCAAGAGCTAGTTTTGAGCCACTCTAAACTTCAAGGTCCAAAACTCCAACACCAAAGGTCAGAAACTTCAATCAACCTCACGTCTACGCTCAACATTCAACAATCAACAATGGATACCTCCAACTCATCATTGTGTAAGAATCAATGTGCTGAAATTTCTGATAAGCTGGAGGTAAGGCAATCTGACAATCAACAAATTATCAAACAATTGGAAGAGAGATTAGCAAACAATCACCGAGTCTTACTACAGCAGCTGGATAAGACTTGCTCACTCACCCTACAACTGGAAAACGAAAAAGAAAGGGTCAAGAAGGTAACCTTAGAAAAGGAAAAGTTAGAAGTAAAAGTTTGTGACTTAACTAAACAGTTGAAAGCTTCTGAACTTGAATACATCATATCGAAAAACGATTTTGATTTTATTCAAGAAAAACGATGCAAATTATATTCTAAGATCAGGGATGATGGTACCATGGATTCAGCCCATGGCCCAATTACATGATTCAGCCCATAAACAGGATCAGCCCTTAACGGGATTAGCCTAATTAACAGGATCAGCCCATAAACGGGATCAGCCTTTAACGGGATTAGCCTAATTAACAGGATCAGCCCATAAACGTGATCAGCCCTTAACGGGATTAGCCTAATTAACAGGATTAGCCCATAAACGGGATTTATGATTGGTAAGCCGCTTAGCCCATTGAGAATTAGGCCCACGATGGAATCCACAGCCAGGTCGGGCTGCGAAGCAGACCTCGAGCCTGGGCGGAGTTCTAGTGAGGCCAGGATATTCCTAGGGCTTACGTGGCAAGCTGTCATTCGATGATAGATATTTGGCAACAGGTAGAACTCATCCGGAGAACTACAACTAAAAGGAGAAGGCAATCACGTGGAAGGAAGGACTTAAGGAGTTCTATTTCGAGCAAGAATATAGTTCATTAATTAGCATTTATTGTATGAGATTCCTTCTAAAATACTACTTCCTAATATCTATAAATACTCGATGTAAACACCCTACCAAGGGGAGACCGATCGAATTCTTAAGATCGCAACCTCGGTTCTCTGGAATAAGAGTAATACTGCCTTACGTTGCCATATTATTTTCATATTTACGTATATCTAAGCTCTCGTAGTTGGATTTAACTCCATCATTTGGTGCTCTCGTAGAGAGAAGAATATACGAAGCAACGATGGTTGATTCAAATAGCCACAATCGCGTTGGTAGCAATCAAGGCAGAGATCGATACAATCATGTTCTGATTGAAGACGAAGGATCGAGGTCACGCCGAAGTGACTTCAGGAGGCGCAACGACAACGCCACCACACAAGGTGACTTAAGAAACCAGATCCACGACGTGAGACACTCTAGGCACCCGGCGGTGCGTCCACCGCAATTCCAGACGCCGGGTATTGGGCATAATATTCCCACCGTGGATCCAGCACAGGCTTTGGCAAGTTTGGCGACGTTTTAGAGGGCAGTGGAGACTTTGACGACTGCATTCCAAGGTATCGTTCCTAATCCTAATGTTCATCAAGTGGTATCAGAGCGGTGTGTTCCTAGAGTCAGTTTCTGACTATTTTGAACTAAAGATCCAAACCCACTTCACTCCCAATACTTTCTAAAAATGGACAATCAGCTTTCCAAAAATGTCCTGTTCAATTTTGACATGTTTGATGATTGGAAGATAAGAATGAAAGCACATCTCAGTGCTTTACATGATGAAATGCTGGAAGTAATCTCCAATGGACCTATCAAGATTTTGAAGGTCATCACATCCAAAACAGCAGAAGGTGCAGATGATGTGTACATTCCAAAACCCAAAATGGAATGGACAACAGAAGACATAAAGAGAAACAACCTTGATAATGTTGCTAGAGACATCCTCTTCAAATCAGTGGATGAATCCATATTTCCCAGGATAAGGAAATGTGAAACTGCTAAAGATGTCTGGGATGAACTAACAAAGATTGAGGCAGGTGATGAGCAAGAAAAGGACAACAAGCTGACAATTGTTCTTAAAAAGTTTGAAGATTTCAAAATGTTGCCTAACGAATCAGTCCTTGAAATGGAGTGTAGATTTCTGAAGATTATTGCAAGGATCTCTGACCTAGGGAAAGTTCTCTCCCAAAAGGAAATTTCCCTTAAGGTCTTGAGAGGACTGCCCTCCAAGTGGGACATGAAGGTGACTGCTATGAGTGAATGAGTGATAGCAGAGATCTCAGAAGTCTCTCAACAGATAAGCTTTTTAGTGACTTAAAAGCTTATGAGTTTGAAATGAAGGAAATCAAAGAAGAAAGGAAAGATGAGATCAAAACACTAGCTTTAATGTCTGAACCAAGCACATCAAGATCTACTGAGAAGTCACTCAACAATCTCCTCACTGATGAACAATTTGCAATGTTTGTGAGGAAGTTCAAAAGATTCATGAAGAAGGAAGGATCTACCTCAAAGAATCCATACACTCAGCCATTCAGAAGACAAGGAAGACCCCAATCAGGTGAGAATAATGTCCTCTGCTACAATAGTAGACAGCCAGGACACTACAAAAATGAGTGCCCTCTCCCATTGGCAAACAAATATCAAAGAAGAAGGAAGATTCTCAAAGTGATGGGGATAGCAGCTCAAGTGATGAAAGCTCTTCATCAGAAAGCTCAGAAGAAGCACTACTATGCCTTGGAGCATGGCAGAATGCTAAGAAAGATAACAGCTGGGTCTGGAGTTCAGCTACCAAAGATGGCACCGATGAAGAAGACTGTTCTCTCAGATGCTTCAAGGTAAATGACCACTTCAATGATATAGAGGTAACATCATGTTCTTCCTTTAGCTCAAGTGATTCTGGACCATCAAGCATCACTCTGAAATCCTTACTTCAAGATTTCCAGAAGGTCCAAAATCACCATGTTCTCTTAAGATCTGAAAATGAGAGATTAAAACAAGACTCTAAGAACATTCGTGATAAACTCTTAGATGCCTTGACTAAAATCAAAAGTTTGAATGAAGAGAACACTGAGCTGAAAAATCAAATGAATAATCTCAGCTTGGATAGTAACAACTTTGACCCTACTGCTGAGATTATCCCTAGAAGGAAGAATAGAGGTCTTGGATACAAATCCCCCACAAGACACACAAAAGACTCCCCAAGATACACCATAAAAAAGAACACAAAATTTCCTAGCCACCAACACTCCCATTTTCAATTTGTTCCCACAAGAAGGAATCGGTATGCTCCCAAACCAAAATCCAAATCCCTGTACAGACAAAACTTTCCAAACAATCTAGTTAACCAAAGAACCAGTTGGCAAATTACCAATAAGACCAACTACCAGCCAAAGAAGCAGCAAACTCAACCCACAAGAAACCACTCTTCTCCTACATTCAGGAGAAAGAAGATAAACATATACACAACCATTCCATATGAATACAACACCCCAAATGGCTATAGACCAATCTGCTTAGAATTAGATGGTTCTAGATGGGCATGGATGCTCAAACTTGTTCAAGGAAAGATGTCCACTAACCTGTGGGCTACTGCTCAACAATAATAAATACAGAAAGGTGTTGGAGCAGCTGACTCAAAAGAATGGTACATAGATTCAGGCTGCTTCAGGCACATGACAGGAAGCAGGAGGCTACTGTCAAACTACATGGCAAGGGAAGGACCCAAAGTAACATTTGGGAATGAGGAGAAGAAAGGAGAAACCAAAGGAGCTGGGGACTTGATCAGAAGAGGACTTACAATCCAAAACATGTCTTATGTTAAAGGTTTGAAGTTCAATCTAATAAGCACAAGCCAGCTCTGTGACAATGGATACAACGTTACATTCTCCAAGGACATCTGCTTGATTAGAGATGTCAAAAATGATGAAATTGTGCTCACTGGTAGACGAAGGAAGGACATGTATGTTGTTGACTGGGACACTGCAAAAGAAGGTGTTGGGCCGCAGGTATGCGGTGCCAGCAATAATTAGCCTGCTGGTGCAATCGAACCGCGTGACGCTTCGCATGTGCTATAAATGGGGAGGGGCGTGCTACACGATCAACGATTGCTTTTAGTGTAGCGGTAAGCGCAACGATCCACAATTGGTATCAGAGCCAAGGTCACGAGGTTGACCCCCGACAACAACATGCTGCTCAGTTGTAGGCTGACAGGTGCTGGGGGGAGATTGCTGGGCCGCGAGTATGCGGTGCCAGCAACAGCCAGCCTGCCGGTGCAATCGAACCGCGTGGCGCTTCGCATGTGCTATAAATGGGGAGGGGGCGTGTTACACTATCAGCGATTGCTTTTAGTGTAGCGGTAAGCGCAACGATCCACAATTGGTATCAGAGCCAAGGTCACGGGTTCGACCCCCGGCAATAGCATGCTGCTCAGTTGTAGGCTGGCAGGTGCTGGGGGGGAGATTGTTGGGCCGTAAGTATGCGGTGCCAGCAACAGCCTGCCTGCCGGTGCAATAGAACCGCGTGGCGCTTCGCATGTGCTATAAATGGGGAGGGGCATGCTACACTATCAACGATTGCTTTTAGTGTAGCGGTAAGCGCAACGATCCACAATTAGTATCAGAGCCAAGGTCACGGGTTCGACCCCCGACAACAACATGCTGCTCAGTTGTAGGCTGGCAGATGCTGGGGGAAGATTGTTGGGCCGCGGGTATGCGGTGCCAGCAACAGCCAACCTGCCGGTGCAATCGAACCGCGTGGCGCTTCGCATGTGCTATAAATGGGGAGGGGCGTGCTACACTATCAGCGATTGCTTTTAGTGTAGCGGTAAGCGCAACGATCCACAGAAGGAATCTGCTTAGTTACAAAATCTGATTCAAACCTAAGTTGGGAATGGCACAAAAAACTTAGTCATCTCAACTTCAAAACCATCAACAAACTGTCCAGAAAAGGATTGGTGAAAGGACTTCCTGAAATCAACTTCAAGAAGGACCATCTGTGTGATGCATGTCAAAAAGGGAAGCAAACAAAGGTACCATTCAAAACCAAAGAAGCTGAGTCATCTACTAGACCACTAAGCCTACTGCACCTTGACTTGTTTGGACCTGTTGAACCAACAAGCTTAAGTGGCAAAAGGTACACTCTAGTGGTGGTAGATGACTACTCAAGATTCACGTGGACCTTGTTCTTGAAAAGGAAGAATGAAACAGAGAAAATGCTCCCAGAATTGATGAAACTGATCCAAAATGAAAGAGGCATCTCAATCTAGAAGATTCGGTCAGATGGAGGTATTGAATTTCTAAACCAAATAGTAATTCAGTACTGTGAAGAAATTGGAATTCATCACCAAACCTCAGCAGCCAGAACACCTCAACAAAATGATGTTGCTGAAAGAAGAAACAGGATGCTCAAAGAAGCAGGAAGAACTATGCTTGAATCAGGAGGCTTGCCCAAAAGATTTTGGGCAGAGGCAATAAACACAGCTTGCTACACCCAGAATAGAAGTCTTATTCATAAGACTTACAAAAAGACTCCATATGAACTATGGAAAGGAAGAAAGCCAAATATTAGTCATTTGCATGTGTTTGGATGCAAATGTTACATTCTAAACAATGGAAAAGACTATCTCAAGCCATTTGATCCAAAATCAGATGAAGGGATCTTTTCGGGCTACTCAGCAACTAGCAAGGCTTTCCGGATACTAAACAAAAGAACTCTGGTGGTAGAAGAATCAATTTATGTGACCTTTGACAACCACCCCTCTGCTCAAAATGAAAAAGAAGGAGAACCATCTAGAGAAGAGAAGATAGCTGGAGAGGCTCCAAGCTGCCTTCCCAGTAATGAAAAACAAGGAGAAAAGAGAGATCTTGAAGCAGCAGTTGACTCAAGCTGCAGACCACTGCCAGCAGGTGAATCAAGGAAAAGTCTACTACCAGCAGTTGACTCATCTAAAACCAACCTCCCTCAAGTTCAATCAACATCAAACGCAGGAATTGGAATTCCTAATACCCCAATACTGCCCATAATCAATGAAGAAGGAGAAGAAGAAGAGGAGGAGGAAGAACAGCAGATTCAAATTAATCCGACATCTGACATTAGATGGCTGAATCAACATCCTCCTCAACAAATCATTGGAAACTTACATGAAGGGGTCCGTACCAGATCGTCAATCCAAAGAGAAGCAATGTTCTCATGCTTCATCTCACAAATAGAACCCAAGAAGATTGAAGAAGCTTTGTTAGACTCTGACTGGATACAAGCAATGCAAGAAGAACTCAACCAGTTTGAAAAAAATGAAGTATGGGAGCTTGTATTTAGACCCTATCATCAACATGTGATAGGAACGAAATGGGTGTTCAGAAACAAGATGGATGAGGAAGGAATCATTATCAAAAACAAAGCCAAACTAGTAGCCAAAGGCTACTGCCAAGAAGAAAGTATAGATTTTGATGAAACTTTTGCTCCTGTTGCCAGATTTTGATGAAAGTATAGATTTTGATGAAACCTTGGCATATGCTGCCTATAAGCAATTCACTGTCTATCAAAAGGACGTAAAGAGTGCTTTCCTTAATGGACTACTAGAAGAAGAAGTGTATATAGAATAGCCACCTGGATTTGAAATCAACAGAGAGAAGGATCAAGTGTACAAATTGAAGAAGGCTCTATATGGACTCAAACAAGCTCAAAGAGCATAGTATGATACTCTCTCTCAATACTTAGTGAATAATGGATTCACTAAAGGAAAGATGGACAAGACCCTGTTCAAAATTGAAGAAGGTCCATACATACTGCTTGTTCAAATTTATGTTGATGACATAATCTTTGGAAGTTCAAACCAAGCATTATGTAAGAAATTTTCAACTCTCATGCAAAACAAGTTTGAGATGAGCATGATGGGAGAGTTGAACTATTTCTTGGGACTACAAGTGAAGCAGACCCCACTAGGTATCTTCATCAACCAAGCTAAATACACAAGAGATCTCATGAAGAAATTCAAGGTCGAGAACAAGTCTACTGTGAAGATCCCCATGAACACCTCACAGGGATTAACTCCAGATGAAGATGGCAAAGACATTGATCCTACATTTTATAGAGGATTGATTGGCTCTTTGTTATACCTCACCACTAGTAGGCCAGATATATCCTACGCAGTTGGGGTATGTGCAAGGTTTCAATCAAAGCCCAAAGAGAGCCATCTCCTTGCAACAAAGAAGATCTTAAGATATCTCAAAGGAAATCCTAACTCTGGGTTATGGTATCCAACAAATGGAGACTTTAATCTATGTGGATACTCAGATTCAGACTTTGCAGGGTGCAAGATTGACAGAAAAACCACCTCTGGTACTTGTCAATTGATTGGAGGAAGACTTGTTTCATGGTTTAGCAAGAAACAAAATTCAATTGCCACTAGCACAGCTGAAGCAAAGTACATAGCAGCAGGCAACTACTGTGCACAAATACTCTGGATGAAACAACAATTGAAAGATTATGGTGAGGAAACAAAAGAGGTTAGCATTCTGTGTGACAACACAAGTGCTATTGCTATAACCCATAATCCAGTGTTTCACTCAAGAACCAAGCATATTGAGATTAGACATTACTTCATCAGAGAACATGTTGAGAAGAAAACCATCAAATTGGAACACATTCCCACAGAAAAGCAGCTGACAGACATCTTCACCAAGCCTCTAAATGAAGCAAGGTTTAATACTCTGAGGCAAGAACTTGGAATGCTTGATGATCTTGATCAACTTGGAGAATGATTATGCATCAACTTAGGGGGAATTCCACTCAATGAAATCCATATCAAAGAAGGAATTCCCAAAACATCAACTGAAGGGGAACTACCTCTTAGAAAATTCCATTTCAAAAAGGAATTTCTAAGAACATCATCTTAGGGGGGATATATTCTGCTCAAGCACAACAAGGGAATGAAGCTCTAAAGGTCCGGAAAAGAAAAAGGGAATGAAGCACTATGGTCCGAACCAAGATTCTTGGTTAAAGATATGATAGAAGTCTCCGCAGTAGTCTCAGCAGAAGTCTTGACAGAAGGCTACTTCCAGCAGGACACTCTACCATATCAGCAGCAAACTCACTTTCTGGCTACAACATTGGGCATCTCAAATTAAGGTCAAACACATGGCAAAAGCCTTCACAGATGACTTGGCATGGGACCACTTCTAGTAGAAGGTTTTACCATACAAACAGAGAGCTCACATATGGATTTCAGGCTAAGGAAAAGGAAGCAAAATGGAAACTCTCATTTCCAGAAAAATCAACTACCTGTCCAATTGACATCTACAAGCCAGCCTCTAAATATTGCTCAAAACTCAATTTAATCAAATCCCTGAAATCACGTATGAAATACTTGTTCAAAGGAAGCCATGCAGATAAGAAATCAAAAAGCATGGTAATGGTGCTACATTTATGAGTCTGATGCCACCTTCCCAAAAGCAAAAAGAATTTATGTCTACATGCAACATGCAAACATGACACATGGAGATCAAGCTGAACTCTAAATGCTGCTTCATCAAACGGTGAGTTCATCCAATCAAATTCTTCTCTTCTATCTATATTACAACTGTAATCTAGATAAGAACAAAGCCGCATTCTCATTAATAAGCTTCGAATTCTCCACCAAGGAATCTTAAACGATGCATGCGTGTATAAATAGACTTGTTTACTCTCTAATCCTCACAAACAAACTGTAATACTTGAGATTTAATATAAATGGATTAATAGTACTACTTATACCAACAGAGGTGCATCTCCTTTTAAGGGAGCTCATCACCCAAGAACTCCAAAGTTAAGCGTGCTTGCACGGGAGTAGTCTTGGGATGGGTGACCCCCTGGGAAGTTTCTCAGGGCGCGCATGAGTGAGGACAAAGTACGCGGTAAAGGCTCGTGGTGGTTTGTGAGGACAGTACTAGAGGTCTGGAGTAACTACCTTGGGTCCTGCGGGGCCGGGGTGTGATCGGTGTATTTTTTTTAGTGAGTAAAACGTAGTTGGCTAATCCGGAGAATAACCAGACTACGAGTATCGTCTCTCAAGGAGTGGCAAAAAGGATGTTTTAAATACAGTCCGTGATCACATGCTAGCACAAGTCATGGTAATCTTTCCAAATAATGATTTTGGGTGGTTTAAAAAAATCAAGTGCAAAAATAAATAGAGTGAAAAGAAACAAAATTAAATTGATTCTAGATAGTAAAATAGGGTTCAAATTGGATGGTTCGGGTTCTGGGTGTTCTTTCGGGATTAGAAATTAAGTAAAATTGATTTTCAATTATTCCTGGAAAGAAAATGAAATAAGTTCTCATAGACAAGAATTAAATCAAATTATCACAATCTTAACTTATTTCTATGATCAGATTGCTTGTATAAGATTCGAGCTAATTTAACTCAATTTCTCATAGACAAGAACTGAATTAAATCCAGACATTCATATATGAGGTGATCAAATTCATATAGACAATTATAATTAATCTCATACAATTTTCCAGAAAAGTAATTAAATTTCAAAAACTAAATTCACACATTCAAGAACCCATGAACCCTAACCCCAATTCAAACCCTATAGGAAATTAGCTACTCATACTAAAAAATGACATCTCAATTTTATTCATAAGCACTATAAGGAGCTAGTTAAATAATTAATTAAGGTGAAAAAAAAGGAAAAAAAACAATGACTTAATTAAATGAGAAAATCGGAAGTTGATAACTAAAGACTAAGAAGCTCCAATCCAATCATCACTTGGAATCTAATTGAATTTAAAAGAAATTGAGACAAACATTGAAAGGAACCTCCGATTCTTTCTTGCTGCTACGTTGTTCAAAAGAGAGAAGAAAAAAAGAACTGGTGATTACTTGCTTGTTCCAGAAAAGAAAGAACCTGCTGCGGCTATTTGTTTTTTAGCTTCGAATAAAAAAGAAGAGATGAACTTCCTTCCGGCTGGTGGTCTACGAACAGAAAAAAAAGATCTACCGTGCGGCTGCTTGTAAAAAGAAACGAAAAAAAATGTTGATAATCGAACTGCTCTTGCGGCTGAGGTTGTTTTTCAGGGAGAAAACCCAGCTCCTTTTTCTCTCTTTTTGGGCTGCTATCAATTATAGAAACTGCTGCTGTCCCTTTTTTCATTTGGGTTGAGCCCAATATTTAGCAAAAGTCCTCTAATTGTCGGGCCTTAACAAAAATGTGTTATTCACCGCAAACTTCAGTCTGTAAAGTCACAACTCACTATACTCGCTAATAACATGCAATTTTACAATCAAATTACTCCAAAAATGTCAAATTGTGTGGAAAACTACTAAACTGAAAATGAATGCCACCGGGACCGAAAATAACAAATTTTCAATCAAACCCCCAATAATCACCCGGTTAATTATAAAAATTAGACAATTAACACCCAAAATATGGGTGAAAAGATAGGAACGGAACGGGCCTATCAGGGTGTTACACAAACACTCATCTTCTTCATTAAACACCTTCGCCAATATCATCCTCTTCTTCAAAAACCTCTCTTCAAAAACCTCCAATGGAATACCTTAGAATCTCTCTTGAGCTCTCTTAGGTCTGTTCCTCCGCCAGCTATTTGTAGACTTTCATCCTCTCCTCCCTGGTTTCAGTCGTTCCGTTCATCTGGGTAACCACCAGCTGGCTATCCATTCTCACCTTCAGACGAGCTGCTCCGAGCGCCCTTGCACATTTCAACCCTACAATAAGCGCCTCGTACTCGGCCTCGTTGTTGGTGACTTTGAACTCGAATCTCATTGAGTGGTACGCTTTGAACCCTTCAGGAGAGGTGATCACCGCCCCTCCGCCACATCCTCGCGCACTTGAAGCTCCATCGGTGTACATCTCCCACCAGTTGTCGAAGTCATTGGCGTCCTGGGAGCTGTCCTCGGTGCGTGCGGTGCACTCAGCTATGAAGTCTGCAAGTGCTTGCCCCTTGATCGTCGGCCTTGGCTTGAAATCCACATTATACTGGCCGATCATCAAGGACCACTTGGTAATCCTTCCGCTAGCCATGGGGTTTCTGAGAACTGTGGCGAGGGGCTGCGTGGTGTACACTGTTATTGGATGAGCCTGGAAATACGGCGCCAAGCGTTTGATGGATGCTATCAAAGCAAGGACTGTCTTCTCCATCAGTGTATACCTCGTTTCTGGGCCGTTCAGCGCTTTGCTTACAAAATATATTGGCCGCTGGACGCCACCCTCTTCTTTCAGCAACACGGAGCTTACCGCAAGATCTGCTACTGCTAGGGACATGTACAGCTGCTCTCCTGGGTCCGCCTTTGTGAGGACGAGCGGGGAGGAGAGGTATGCTTTGAAATCTTCGAAGGCCGTCTGGCACTCCGGGGTCCATTCGAAGGGATTCGCCTTCTTCATGATCTGAAAGAAGGGAATCGCCTTATCGGCCAGTTTGGACATGAAACGACTGAGTGCTGCCAGCCGCCCGGTTAGTCTCTGCACGTCCTTCAGGTTTCTGGGGGCTTTGATCGGTCAAATTTTTTATTTTAAGTTTTATGTTTAGTCGCTACGCTAAGGTTACCAGTTCGACTATTTCCACCCTCCCATTGGACTGAAGAAGTCACAGCCTGCGATTGAAGAAGCCGGTGAGTGAGCTGCGGAAGTCTTCTCGTATCCTCTCCTCGTTCAGTCTGAAGAAGCCGCAGGTGACTCCAAGCCGCAGGTGACTCCAAGTTCTATTTCATCAAGATTTTCTTGCAGGTTCTCCAGATTGTTCTAATTCATCCATATTGTTCTCCAGAGCTTTTCATCCAGAATTTTAGTTCAAATTCCGCAGCTCTCTATTTTTTTTGAAAATCTTGATCTTACATTTTCTTGGCAGTAATTGTACCTATTATTCTATCAAGTATTAATGTAGTAATTTTCTTACGAAAATATCAATCTGAATTCTTGATTAATTAAATTTAAGTTTATTCCAATTTATTCATTTTAGTTTCTCGATTAATTAATTTTAGTTTATTCTAGTTTATTCCTTTTAGTTTATTGATGAAATAATTTTGAGTTTATTACTTGATTTACTTCAGTCCAGTTTGTTCCTTATTATTGATTAACTAATTTGTAGTTTCTTCCAGTTTGTATTGGTTATAAGCCTCAATTGGTCTTTGTACACTGGCTTGATGTCTCGATTAAATATTTGTGAAACATGTATGTGTATTTTTGGCATAATTATACATTATATATTGTATTTTCTTTTATTTTTATAAGCATCGCTTTTTGTGAGAAAGCTACGCTTCGCTTAGCGCTTTCGCTTTTAAGCAAAGCCCAAGGTCATCGCTTTTGGACGCTTTTCGCTTTAAAAGAGTTTGGAGATTTGTTGAGGTCCGAGTAATCGACGCACATCCGCCATGTGTCGCCCTTCGGGGCTAGCACTACGTTTGCCAACCATTCCACGTGGATGACCGGACGGATGTGCCCGATGCTGAGGAGCGTCACAGTCCCTACTTTAATGAAGTTTCGCCGATCGGCTGCCATGTATCTCTTCTTTTGTTGAACCGGCTTGGCATCGGGCCGTACGGCGAGCTTGGACAAATAATGTCTGGGTCGATGCCCGGCATGTCCTCCGGCCCTCTGGCAAATAAGATCTTAAACTTCTGGAGGACGGAAATCACCCCTTCTCTAATTATGAGCTCGAGGTCAGCCCCGATGGACACCTTCCTGTCCGTCGGGTCGTCCAGTTCCACCTCTTCGAGAAGTGTGGCTGGTTCAGGCCGAGCCTCGAGATCAGCCCGTCTTGCGGTCTCGGAGATGCTATTGACTCGCGCTTCACGCTCGTCCAGCCTCTCCATGGCCTTCATGTAACAAGCCTTTGCCATATGCGGGTCCGTACGGGCCACCCCCACTCCGGTCTCGGTGGGGAATTTAATGCATGAATGTCGTACGGAGCATATGGCCTCCAGATCTTCGAGGTCGGGCCGACCCAAAATGGCGTTGTGGGCACACTTTAGGCGGACCACGACGAACGTCATGCTGATCCGGGCGATGTGCGGCCCATCCCCGACTTTTACGGGGAGGGTGATGGTGCCCTCTGCATCAATGCAGTCTCCGGTGAATCCGGCTAGCGGGGTACGCAGAGGAGCCAGTTGCTCCTTCTTCAGGCGCATCCTTTCAAACGCGTCCCAGTAGAGGACATTCACGATGCTGCCGGTATCAACAAGGACGCGGCGAATGAGGGCGTTGTTGACGTCCATGCTGATCACCAGCTCATCCCTGTGCAGCGCCGGCGATTTTAGCAGGTCAGCCGGCCCGAAGGTGATGGCCTCAATCTTGTTTTTCTTGGCGGGGGGAGCTGATATGGAGCCCATGTAAAGGGATCTCTCAAATTTCTTCCGTGTTGTGGGGGTGTCCCCCGTTTCAGTCCCCCCGAAGATCACTTTGACCTCAAGCTTCTTCTTCCCTCGTCGTTCATCTACAGCCGGGGATCCCTCGGGGCGTTTATCGGCCCTCTAATAATCGTCGCCCCTGGGCTCGTCCTCGTGCTGGTCCTCACGCTGCCAAGTTCTGTTCCCTTGGTATGGACGCCTCTTGCTGTTCTTTGTCAGGAGCTGTGTGAATTCGCCCAGGTACCCTTGGCGGACCAGCTCGTCTATGGCCATCCTTAACTGTTTGCAGTTGTCAGTTAAATGGCCGGTCTTCTGATGGTACTCGCAATAGGCGGTCTCATCTCGGCCCATTTGCGCCTTGGTGTCCTGAGGAGCTTCTAGGAGGCCCTTGTCTCAGATCGCCTCGAAGATTTGGCTTACGGGATAAGCCAAAGGAACATGATAGTCCTCAGGATGCACGTGGCCTGGTTCGGGGCGTGGCCTCCATGGGGTCATGGCCCCGTCCGTCTTCTTTTTCTTGCTTGGAGGGGGAGGCCCGGGCGCGGGGCTGAGCCTATCGGCCGATCTTCGAGATGGAGCCGCGGGCGCTCCGTCCCTCAACCTGATCTCCTCCTCAATAGAGGCATACTTCTGGGTCCGTGCCAGGACCTCGGTGTAGCTGGTTCCAGGGTTCTTCCGGAGGTCCCGATATAGGTCCCCTGTGGCCAAGGCGCTGGTGAACATGTTAACACCCAGCCGCTCATCCAGGTCATCGACCTGTAGGACTTCATCTCTCCATCTGACCAAGAATTTGGCCAGAGGTTCGTCTTTCCCCTGCTTCACGCTAGTGAGGGACGTGAAGCTCCTTTTGGGGGTCGTGCTGGTGGCAAACTGCGCCATGAACTGCTGGGATAGCTGCTCGTATGTGTCGATGGTCCCGGGTTTCAGCTGCCCGAACCATTCCTGGGCTGGACCTCGCAGGGTGCTGAAGAAGAGTATGCAGATAGCTTCGTCCGATGCTCCCAACACGGACAAGTTCCCTTGGAAGCTGATTAGGTGGGACTTGGGATCCCCGGTTCCGTTGTACACCACGCCGCCCGGTGGCCTACAATCCCTCGGGATTTCTGCGTTCATGACTCGCGGGGTGAAAGGCGATGTGAGGGAATAGCGGGGCGTGGCCGGAGATATCTCCGTCCGTCTATCCATTTCGGTTATCCGCCATTCCATTGCCTCTATTCGGGCCTTCTGTGCGGCCCTTCCGGGGGACACAGGAGGGGCGGCCTCGAGGGCAACGTTTGCATTTACAGCAACTGCGACGTGCTGCCGTCTGGCGATGTGGTTCCCATGCCTCAGGAAGCGTGCGCCCACGTTGCTATTCAGTGGGGTCGGCTCCCTGTTCTGATGGCTGTATGGAACGCTCGGGGTGCGGGTCCTGGTGTCCGCCCCTCGCCCGGAGGTTCCCGCCCCGTTGCGCGCGCCCCTGCCACGGAAGCGGGGTGCCCCGCCCATCCGTGTGTATACAGAAGGCCGGGTTCCTCCGGATTCCGCCGTGTTGTCGTCGAGTGGCTCCATATGCCTGACCAGAGAAAAGGGGGTGTGCTCCGTGTTGGCTGAGTACACGAAGTCATCGGCCTCCTGCCTTTCCGCCATGATCCGCATGGTTTCCACCAGCTCTCGCATGATGCGGGGGGTCCTGCATGGCAGCATCGGGAATGAGGTGTGTGATGTCGCCGCCTCCCCCCGTGGACCTCAGCGTCTCAGGGTAATCCGACGTTTGCCCGCGCGTCCTGCGGCTACTAGTGAGTTGGTGGGAGAGGTCGTGGAAATGGAAGTTGTTGTTTCTTGCCATTTTACTCGTTGAAGATAGTTGGATTGCGGTTAGGAGAGTTTTTTGGAAACTTTTAGTTCAGTTTCCCACAGACGGCGCCAGTGTTGATGTTTATTCCTTCAACCTTCGGGTTCAACACGTAAGCCCAAAGATTTCGAATGGAGTGATATATGTGTATGAATAATTGACCCAACAACAAGTAAGAAATGGGCTAAGAACAACGAAAAGTAAGTAAGAGATTAGGTATTATTAATCGGTTAATAACTCCCCAATACAATACGCTTGCTAAGGGCCGATGGTCGTACGTCTAATACTGCAGTAGATGGGCTGCGAGTAAGAGCTCAGTAATATGCTAAAATGCTAAGACAAATAAGTTGCCAACCCCTTACAATGAAATAAATGCTACTATTTATACCACCAATGGGCAGTTGGCTATGCTGATGTGGAGAGCTTTGAATGGCTGATGTCCCAACCACCAAATCTCCAGCATTAAATGCACTTCCCGCCAGAATCCGGGTTTCCCGCCCAAACTATGACGACGTTCGTCTAGGTGGATCTGGGGGCTGCCTTTGGTGAGGTGTGCAAAGGGTTGCAGGCCGTTCGTATTTGGACCCTTGGTGGAATTACCATGTTCCTTTTGTTGGACGGTTCCACAATGCGGACCGTGGATGGAGACGTTCGTCTATGACCTCTGTTCGAAGTTGTGGGCCGGTTCCGCAGACGTTCGTCTGCCGCCCCTTCTGGGCCGTATGTTCCTGTCCCAAGACATTCGTCCGGTAGGGACAATGGGCCGTCCCTCTATTTGGGCCATTTACCCAACACATATGTAATGATTACTCAGCACACACTTTGGAAACACGTGATCATTGATCGTATATTAAAGCGGAGTTTGACCACCGGTACCTAATATTAGAATCATCAAATTGATGAGGGGCCCTCCCAGCAACTCAAGATTCCAAGCATGAAATACCGACATTGAACACTTCTAGAAAATCATGCAACTTATGATACCTTTGAGAAAACATTTGAAACTACTATTTAACATCTTTCGAAATCTAAGGTGATTTTACACAAACCAATTTAGGATATAACTTATAACTCATAACTCCTTTAATTTAATTTTTCTTTCAAAAATAGAGTAAGTAATGTAAATAGCATGGGTTTAAAAAAAACTCAATTGATAAAAAAATTAAAAATACATAACAAACTGACTTGTATGCTTATGAAAATTATTCTCATGTAATTAACTCAATTAAATGTGGTACTTCAAAAATATATCAGATAAACTCATTATCATTATTCTTAACTAAAAAAATATAACTAACCAGACTTGGACTATATGAGAAGATTGTTCAGTACTGACTGTGACGTAATTCAGTTTACTCAATCATGAGAAGATAAAGACTATATGACACTTCTTATTTTTATTTTTTATTTTTTGAATTAACTCGGATTTTAGCAATGAGTAACCTCTATGCATGAGGAATATTTGCTATGAAAGATCAACATAGGCTAAAATGGAGGTTACGAATACATAATTATGAGAGGAGTATATCTAGAACGATGATGTTTTGACTTTTTAGATAACAACCCTAAGTACTTCCTAAATGAAATAGAAGACCTAAATCAAGAATATGGGCACTCGAACAAAATTTAATCTGACTAACTCGTAATAACACAAAGGTTTTACGAGTTGAGTATACATTACGCTTACTTGACTTTTCTATCTAACTAATACACTCAAACATATTATGGCCTAGATGACTTTTAGCATAAATAAGTACTTACTTGGAAGATGACGAGCACGTGTACGGTGACAAATGAAGTTACAGGACAACCTGGGCTCTGATACCAAACTTGTAACGCCCCTCTCAGGGTTAAAGGAAACGTTGCACTAACTTACTACTTTTAAAAAAATAACTGCAATATAACGACCGTCTATTTAAGAAAATAACCCTGATAAAATCTCAAAAGTAACTCAAACACCTCCAAATAAAAACTTAATAAAATATAGCTATCACCAGCAAATGTGATAACCACCTGGATCAAGGAATTTATTCAAACATCAAATCCTCAAATAATTAATATATGATAATAATAATCTCTTTATTATAACACTAAAATACTGAAACAAAATACGGAGTAATAACTAGCTAGAAGCCGCCAAGGTCGTTCCCGTTAACTCATCTTGGCACACGTTCCACTCTCTCATCATCTTCCTAGCCCTTGGCCTTACCTTCAGTATATGTACATGCAAAGAAAGAAAACTGATAAGCTTTATGCTTAGTAAGTCACTATGGATCCACAAAAATATCTAGAAGTATAGGCCTATTTATCAATAGATAAATTTAGACTATAAGCATGCATTGAACAAATAACTAACACATAACTTCTCAAATACATTCTAAGGGAGATCTCAAAAGGAAAATATTTTCTAAAATAATTTCTCAAAACTACTGAAGAGATCTCAAAATTTCTTTCTCAAAACATCTCTGTAAAACTTTCTGAAAGAGATCTCGAAAACAACTTTCCGTAAAACTTTCTGAAAGAGATCTCATTTAACTTTCTGTAAAACTCTTTGTGGCTAATTTTACTCTGTGGGCTCGTGATATGTACTCAAAGGCGCCAATCCGACAGCTAAGGGGAGCGACCCACTAAACATATCGGACTCTCTGAAACTCTGATAACTCTGTGGGAACTTGTTCCCGAGTACATATCACTTAATCTTTCACTTTAAATATTAGTTTCTTTATGGTGACGTTTCGATAAAAACATCATTCAAATCTTGAAATAAAGTACTGACGTAATCTTGACTATGCCCGATAATAAACACAATTTAATACGACAAATAACATAACTCATCAAATAATTCACCAAACTCACATAATAACAAATAGTCTAAAATCATCTACTAAAAATCAACCAGACTTCTTTCTTTCATTTGGTTGGACAAACATGTACAAGTGGTAGTGAACTTACCTGTTAACAGCTAAACTCAAAATACTCAGATAAATGTGGCACCTTGATAACGTCTTCCGGTAAAGTTCTTCCTCTTATATCTTTAATTAAATGTAATTATGAAATAAGAATCTGCTAAGTATGAAAAATGGCCATGGTACTGATATTTTAAATTGTCTATTAGACATGCTAAAACTTAGGACTTAATTTTTATTTTCCTGCTGCTACCGAGAACTTGTAAAAATCATAATATTAAAACTTGAAAACCTTAACACAGCAGTACGAAGCTTTCTGAAACAAGAGTAATTTGTTGCCCATCAATTTACGACAATACTGAAAATCAATTGAGTAATCAACATTGATAAAAGGGGCTTTTTTTAAAAAAACAAAGCACAACTTTATCACCTAAAACTAAGACTCGGGCCTTTTACTGTAAGGATTTAGCTCAATACTAATCTTAAACCATTGTAAATCTATAAACAATTGATTCACTAAAATATAGTAATCTTATTAGCCAATGGTTAACAAGAGACATTAATGTTATCAAATTTGAACTAAAACTTTACGTATAACACTTGCAGAATTTGAAATAGCTATCCACAACGGATATTCAAAAGCTGATTGGGATTTATTGTTTCAGAACGTAGTCCTACGGTTAATTTAAAAGAGATTTGGGTTAATCACATTACGGCAAAGCAACAGGTTGTTCTTTATCTTTCTTCTTAACATCTTTATGTACGAGTGAAAATAATTTTTCTATTGTTACCTGGAGTAGCTTGATACAAATAAGATCAGGACCCTAACTTTGACACCGGGACAACGGAAAGCGGCACATAGAGGATACAACCATGGCTACTGATAGAAGAGAGAGTTCATGCCTTGAGGTCTTAATAGTGATAATATGGATGTTTTCTTTTGGACTGAAATTTGCTGGTCTGGTCTGGTCTGATATGGTCTGGTCTGGTAAACGTCTGGTCTCTGTGTATTTTATAACTACGAAACTCAAGTCTGGTTTGGTTTGATATGATCTAGTCTGATCTGGTTTGGTCTGGTCTGATCTGATCTGGGACTGAAAACAGTCCAAAAGAAAACATCCTATATACTCCGTATAGATTAACTCTCTCTAGGGATTATACTCCCAACATGCTTATTTGGGCCAAGTTAACAGAACTGGGCTTCTAATTAGTTCCTTTTTTTATACCACTAAAAGTATTCTCTCTTTTAAAATAAATTGATTAAACTTCGGAGCATTAATTACTTATTTATTGGAACTCCTTGGAGCTTACCGATCAACGTTATCTGCCACAAAGAAATCATGGTAAAAGAATATATCACATTATTCATAGAATTAACATATCTAATCGACTAAAATAAATAATAATGATTAATATATCTAGCTCATAAAAATCGGGGTGTTACAGCTAGCTGCTGGGAGTAGGCTGCTGCTAGCCTAGGTTTACGAAAGGAGTCAGCTCCTAACTTCCTTGGTCGAGGCTTGGTCGTTGGAGCGTGGAAGCTAGGTCTAAAGCTCATTAAGGTGAGGACCGACATCTAATTGCTTACAACTTGTAGGTTGTGCATGAGATTACCTGTGACACCTCACCCGAGCGTCCTTGAAATTCAAATTTTAAATTCAAAGTTTGTGTATTGAATTTCCTATTGTCAAACAATTGTAAAACGACTAATGTTTTACGTAACGCATGTTTGATCAGTCTACTGTTTGAGTTCGTATATTAGCGATGGGCTTTCAATAATTAATTGAGCCATCTTATCTGTTGGTCCCGAATGAGTAGGGAACAGTCTAGAGGGGGGTGAATAGACTGTTCTGATTTTTCAGATTTTTCTCTAAGTCAATACTGACTTATGAGAGGTGGTCCAAATCTGATGACAGAGATGGTCGAGTTCTGATGGCAGAACTGGACCAGGCAGCGGATTAGAGTTCTGTCTGGGTAGCCTCAGGAAAACACTAAGGCAAATGCCTTTCTAATAACTCTTAGAACAAGATCTGCTGAACACAGAGTCCAAGTTCTTGGGAGTTAAGCAGTAAAGATCTCAAGTGCAGAGATTTAAAGCTTAAAGTAAATGACACCAGGGTTTTTATAGTGGTTCAAGGAACAACGTGTTCCTCTAGTTCACTGTTCCACTAAGCTTGTAAAACAACAGTTACAACGCCTTAGTCCTAGCACTTAAGAAGCCCTCCACGTCTTCTTCAAGTGTAGATGTCTCCTGGGATGCACTTCCTTGCTTCCTCTAAGACTGGTCCTTTCACTGAACTCCTTGAAGTATCACCACTTCACTCCAGTTATTTGGACGCCCTTCTTTGCAGAAGATGTTTTGAAAAACAGAGTTTTTCTCCAACTTGCTTCGTCACAAAAGATTTGTTGATGAGGTGCTTGAAGTGTTGAAGAACTGGAGGAACTTTGCTCTTTGTTGGGGTTGTAGGATATGAGTAAGATGATCTTCCCAATGTAAGCTTTTTCTTGTAGATGATTATGGAGTTTTAATCTCAAGAGAGCTGTTTGAATCTTGAAGAGAGCAAAAGTTGTCCGGTTGTTCTTCGTTGTGTATCTTTTATACTAGGGTTGTCTTCCCGTTGGAGGAGGAGACAACTGCATTAAATGCGCGTACTGTGGAGTTGACCGCTTGGACCCGCAAAGTTGGTAGGTTTCTATTTTTGTAATATATCCTCCAGGAATCTCGGTCAATCATCTGCAATTACTCCACAGCGTATCAGGCTCATTAAATGAGCATTAAATGCTTTCCTTTCGTGAAAAATCTTCTAGCCGTTAGGGAATTTCCCGTTAGTTACACGGCCGTTGAAAGTAGCATCGAATTCTTCTAAGTGTTTGTCGAGGTCTGATAAGATTCTCTTATTGGCAGTTCTCAAGCCGGGTTCTGATGGTACTCTGGTAGCTATCTGAGGGCAGCTCTGGTAGCAACTCTGATGGCTTCTTCTGATCAGCAGCTCTGCAGGCAACTCTCATAGCTAAATGAAAGAACAGCTCTGCTAGCTACTCTCATAGCCAATCAAATGAGCAACTCTGCTAGCCACTCTCATAGAGCAGTTTTCCTAGCAACTCTGATCAGAAATACCAAGGGGGTCTCTGGTCCGTCGACTGTGCTAATATTTACAAGGAAAAAAATCTAATACATTAAATCAAATGGGGGTAATCTAATATTCAAATCTAACCTAGCATCATCAAAATCTAAGTACAATTATTCCTTACAATTTCCCCCTTTTTGATGATGCCAAAACCCTTAAACTATTTCTAGAGAAGTGGCTTTCACCATAATAGAAAATAAGTTAAAAACTTTCATTTAGAATTTTGGTGGGCAACTTGGCATAGGAAAATAGTAAGAGTGAGATACAATCAAGATAGAATAACAAGAAATAATCAGAAAATCAATCACATAAAGCAGTAAATGACACAGAATTTGTAAGTGCCATGCAAAATTAGAGGCAGCGAGGTTATTTCATATATCAGAGAATATTTAAAGATACAGAGGAGAGAAAGATTAATAGTCTTCTTCTACTACCTGTCTTTCAGCTTCTTCAGCTTTCTTCAGTTCTGCATTGACTTTTTCTCGGATGATGGCCAAGTTCCTGGGATTCTGATATTCTGACCAATGCTTTTCCAGCTTGCAATCCAGATAGTTTCTGATTGCTTCGACTATGGTATTCCCTGGAATCACCCTCATTCTCCACCAGTCTTCTGCTTCTTGTATTGAACCTCCATGGTTAATCTTTATTAGACCATCACTATCAAGTGAGAGATTTTCTTGCTGCAGGGGAGTCATCAGTTTTCTCATATGTTCAAACTGAACTCTGTCAGGTCTAGACATCCCACTGTTCAGCCAGTTAGTGAATGAGAAGGTTGAAGCTTTCTTCTTTGATTGTCTTGGTGGGGGAGGTCTGTGAATTCCAGCAGCAAGCTGCTTTTGCTTGGTTCTTTCAAAATAAATTGTAGGGTCAACAGAGGCAGGCTTCCTGGATATCAGAGCATTTGAACCTTCTGCTTCTTTGGTCCTTTTTTCTCTGAACTCTTCCCCCTTTTTGGCATCAACAAGATCACCAAGAAGGAGTTCATGTTTAGAGAACTCTGAAGCCTGAGAATCTTTAATTTCTTCTAGAGTGTCCGGGAGAGTCTGAGTGACAGCAGTTAGTCCCTCAATAAGGCCTTGTTGCTTTTCAACAGCTGCTTGAATGTCTTTAGTGCTGGCTTATAGGAGTTTCAATTTCTGATATCTCTCCTTATCATTCTTGATCAGGGTCAAAGCATGCTCCTTGTGCGTCTTGCAGAGCCCTTCAATGTCCATGAGGTGCTCTTGTTGCTTGTCAAGGGACCATTGAAGATTGTCAACTGCATCAGAGACCTCTTTGATGGTCTTGTCTTGTGCATTGAGGACCTGCATGTCGTGATAGAGAACAACATTTATTCTGTCTACCTCTTTGGAGATGCTATCTACCTTCTCAGTGGAGGCTTTCATGAAAGAGGACAGATTTGCTGATAGGGTGGCAACGCTGGCAGTGACTTTCTGAAGTTCTGATTCAAGGTTGTATTGGACAAGATCCAGATGAGCATCATGCTTCTGGTTGACCAATAAAATTTTAGTCATGCCCTCTACAACTTGATCACCAAATTCTTCTACAGCTTCAACAAACTTATTGAAAGGTATCTGGGGCTCTTTATCAGAGAAATTGGGCTCTGGTAAACCTCTGCCTTCTGGCATTGTAAAGTGCTGCTCAGCAGGTTGCTGCAGAGAAGGAGGTTTCTGGGAGGACTCTCTTGGAGGTGTTGTCCTTCTCTTGGAAGTGAGATCACCAGCAAAGGATGATGGAAGAAAACCATCATTGTCACTATCAGATGACAGAATACGAATAGGAGCTTGCCTCTTGGGTGTGGAAGCCTTGGAGTGATGAGAGGAGTGCTGCGGAGTAGCAGTTCTGGATGGAGGCTTTTGTTGGGGGTGGAGGTAGGCTTGGTTTGCTGGTGAGGGGAGCTCTGATGAGAGGGGGAGTTATGATGAGGTGAAGGGGGAGGAGGTGATGGTGAGCGGTTTCTTGTAGGAGTTATCTGGTGGCAAGGGGAGGCTGGTTTGGATGGGGTTTCTGAGGTGATGGGGATGCATGTTTAGAAGATGGTGCTTTTTGTGTAGGTGGAGATTTAGGTGGTGAGGGAGGAAGTTCTGTAGGAATGGAATGAGGAGGAGAGTTGGGAATTACCTCAAGGATAGTTTCCTCATAGAGAGATGCTCTCCATTCCTTGATCAGAGTCTCCATAGCAAGGGGCAGATCATTTGCAGTAGATGGTTCTCCTTCTGCACCTTGAATAGGTTAGAGTTTGATCAGAGATTCATTCCTCTTCTTTTCCATCAGCCAGGCATCAAAAGTAGGAATCTCATGCTCTTCTAAGGCTTTGACATGCTTCTCTGGTGAAGCTGTCATCAGAATTGCCTTTCCCTTGTAGCTTGCCTTTTTCTTCACAAGGACGGATTTAAAAAAGTTGAGATCAAAGCACTTGGACACATCATCGGTGCCTGCCCAATTTAGAACTGCAGCTTCCTCTGACTCAAATAGGTCAAGTTGCTCAATAATCTGGCGAAGAGGTCCCATTCTCCATCTTCTCCATGTGAGTACCCTTTCAAATTGCTTGTCCAGGGCAGTATTGGGGTCAATTTCAGGGACTTTAGTAGGAGAGGCTTGATGCTCTAGTGGAGAGTTAATCAAGGGAGTGTCTGGTACAGGTGAGGGCTGAGATTCAGGTACATGTTCTGATTCCCCCTGAATTTCTGAGTCCTTAGCAGGAGTACTCACTTTCTTCTTCTTCTTCTTTTGTACCAGGGACTCAGAGCCGTCAGAGTCACTCTGAATCACCATTTTCTCCTTTTCCTCAACTTCTTCTGCTTCACAGGTGATCTTCTGACAGATTTAGAAGAGGCAGTGTCTGATACAGCCTCCTCTGATGCATTCTCCTCAGGAGCATCCTTCTCAGGTGTGACCTCGCGTTGGTTTGCAGTTTTCATCTTCTTGAATTTCTCAGCCTTATGCAATTTTTGCTGATTAGAAGCGAGTTCAGGCTTCGTGATGGCCTTCTTGGGGGCAGCTTTAGCAGCCTGCTTCTCCCTATTCTGCTCCAGTTTTTCCTCCCTCTTCAGTTCTGCAGAGATGGACACATTCATCTTAGGAGATGCAGTGAGGAAGATTGTCTTCATGTGATCAACTTTGGTGTGTTCCCTCAGTTCCACTTGAGCTTTAGAGATCAGTTTTGAGAGGAGAAGACTGTAACACTTGAGATTTAATATAAACGGATTAATAGTACTACCCATACCAACAGAGGTGCATCTCCTTTTAAGGGAGCTCATTAGCCAAGAACTCCAAAGTTAAGCGTGCTTGCACGGGAGTAGTCTTGGGATGGGTGACCCCCAATGTAACACCTCAAAAATTTTAAAATAAAAAATAATAATAAATAAACAAAAAAAACAGATATGTATAACTTATTTGATAAAAATAAGATATTAAAGATGAAATAAAGAGATAAAACGTTACATACTATAACTATATGGTCTATGTGAATAAGGTAACTATGTAAATAATACCGAAGTACGTAGTAGTACATTTTCGGGTGTTGGTTAAATTCATAAAACAACACCCATTCATGTATAATGAGTCAAAAACAATACGGAGTACATTTTAACCTTCTATAAATAAAATGATACTCCTTATTTATTCATTAGCTACTAATAACGTATAGTAAAATGACGGGCTTTTCTAAAATGGAAAAAAAAACTCACCTACGTGACTAATTACACTCTGTATTTAAAAATATACTCACGTAAATTTGAAACGCTGGAGTCTAAGCGACACATATGCGGGAAGACCGGACCGATCATTAATAATGAAAATAAATAGAGAATACTTTACATATAAAACTGGAATGCTAGAATCTTCGTAATGACAGTATAAATACGGGTCCCTCGACTTGCGGCTAGACTTAGCAACTAAAACCATCGCGGTGCCAGAAGAAAAGGGGAGATCACCGAAAAACAAACCAAGTGCTACGCCGGAGAAAAAGTGCCGCACCGCCGGTTCGAACTGCTGCCACCGCCGTCGCTCGCCTGAGACACCGCCACCACTGTTGCGAGGAGGTCGGGCTGGTTTCACGCCGGAGGAAGGGAAGTTTGATGCTAGTTGGCGTCTCTGGTTGCCGCAAAGATCGCCGGAGGAGACGTCCCTGTTTTCCGCCTTGGCCGTCCACGAGTACATATTGTTCACGTACTGCTACGTCCCTATTGTTTCTCTTTTGTTTTCGAACTCGGTTATTTATTTATTTAGATGGGCCGTAGTGTTAATTTGGGGTGGACAATAGTAACAATAATTAGGATTTATAATAAACAATACGTAGTAATATTTTGATAATTATAATTGGGTTAGGATAATTAGATTGATATTTTTCACTTTGTCACTTATGTAAAATGAATTAAAAGGGGAATTAATTGACTTATTATTCATCCGAAACTACAAATGAACAGTGTATTAATATGGACTAACTAGCTTTTCATAAATTGGATTAAAATGAGTTAAACTAATAGAGTATGTACTGATTGTTACTAGATGGACTACATATTTATATCGGATCTTACTTAATTTGAGGTTTTTTAAAATAAAGTGATAATAATTAACCATGAAGATTGATATTAGTAGAATAATTATATAGAATTGGATCATCTAAATCTGAACGATTAATTAAACAAAATAATAAACTCAAATAAGGGGGTAAATCGAATAATATATTGAGAATTGAATAAATGACTAATTATATTGTCTTAAAAAAAAGGTGGTTATTTAGAGGCCGGAATAGAGGAAGAGAATTAGGAGCATTGGATTTGAGGTAAGTTTCTCTGCCAATCCAAAATCGTTTCCTCGTATTATATATGTAATATGTGATACATGATTTTAATGTGAGTTATGATGTATATGTATGAGATTTTGAGATTGTTCGATCTGTGATATTTGAGAAGTGAAACTAAGTGCTTTTGGGTATTAAATATTTTATTTAAACATTTTTGAGGCAGTTTGAGAAATTGAGGAATATTTTGAAGTATATTAATTCAAGATAAAAGAATGATTTCATAAGAGGTAGGCATCTCGGGAGTAATCCGAGGTGTTGGTTTTCCACGTCCCTTAAAATGTGGAGAGTGGTTAGGGCTACTACTAAGAAGAGATTTTTGAGTAACTTTCGGATCGATGATCCCTTTTAAGAAGGAGAGTTGTGGTAGCAGTAGTAGTTCCGACGTAAAAGGGCTGCTACTGCTAAGGGTGAGGATAAGTTTTGAGTGATAATTGGATCGATGATCCCTTTTAAGAAGCAGAGTTGTAGTAGTAGTCCCTAATCATTCAAAGATATCTTATTCAGGGGTAGTTGGTAGACTGAGTCCCGATTACTCGTGACGACTTACTACTCGGAGGGCTTGGAATCCCTTTTAGGGGGTGTGCACACTTAAGGTAGTCGTTTCGCTTCCGCAAGAGCAGTTGTGGTACCAGCACTTGTTCGGGGTGGCCGTCCATAACCACGGTCCACCGAGCTCAGTCGAAAGGTTGAGCACCGCCCTTCTAAATTACTAGGAAGTTAGTGAAAAAGAGTTTATTTTTTAGATGAGCAAAGAAGAAGAGAATTTTGGTGGGTCAAGGCCATCTATGCTGTTCATCACGACATGAATATAAACTGGGGAAAGGTACTGTTCAAGTCCATTTCTGAATCTGTGGAGAAGAAGGACAAGAAGATTGGCATGTTCTCTACCAAAATGGGTCATGGTCTTGTAACACCCCCATTTTCCCTCCCAAAATAGTACTTGAAATAATAGATTTATTGATAATAAACTTGATTTATTCTTTCAAAACAGATAAAAAGTTTTGCAGCGGAAATAATATTAAATGGGAAATGGGTGTTACCCGCCACATCCGGTCATCTCTTAACCGGATGCACAGGCTAACCCCAGACAAAACAAACTAAAACTAGTGTTCAAAACATAAGTAAATTAAAATGTTTATTCTTGACTAAGTTTGTCTAAGTCATCTCTAAACCGCTCTCGGGAATCAAGCAATCATCAATCGACAAAGCATCATCACCTGCACAAATAAAGTGCAGAAAACAAAACAAAGAAAAGAAAACAAAAATTAGCTTTAGAGCTAAGTAAGTACTACCCAACCCCGTAAAATAATCAGGTTTGGCGAAAAATAGTTTTTCATATAACACTATATAAAAAGAACTCACTCCACCAAAATTCTCTTCTTCTTTGCTCATCTAAAAAATAAACTCTTTTTCACTAACTTCCTAGTAATTTAGAAGGGCGGTGCTCAACCTTTCGACTGAGCTCGGTGGACCGTGGTTATGGACGGCCACCCCGAACAAGTGCTGGTACCACAACTGCTCTTGCGGAAGCGAAACGACTACCTTAAGTGTGCACACCCCCTAAAAGGGATTCCAAGCCCTCCGAGTAGTAAGTCGTCACGAGTAATCGGGACTCAGTCTACCAACTACCCCTGAATAAGATATCTTTGAATGATTAGGGACTACTACTACAACTCTGCTTCTTAAAAGGGATCATCGATCCAATTATCACTCAAAACTTATCCTCACCCTTAGCAGTAGCAGCCCTTTTACGTCGGAACTACTACTGCTACCACAACTCTCCTTCTTAAAAGGGATCATCGATCCGAAAGTTACTCAAAAATCTCTTCTTAGTAGTAGCCCTAACCACTCTCCACATTTTAAGGGACGTGGAAAACCAACACCTCGGATTACTCCCGAGATGCCTACCTCTTATGAAATCATTCTTTTATCTTGAATTAATATACTTCAAAATATTCCTCAATTTCTCAAACTGCCTCAAAAATGTTTAAATAAAATATTTAATACCCAAAAGCACTTAGTTTCACTTCTCAAATATCACAGATCGAACAATCTCAAAATCTCATACATATACATCATAACTCACATTAAAATCATGTATCACATATTACATATATAATACGAGGAAACGATTTTGGATTGGCAGAGAAACTTACCTCAAATCCAATGCTCCTAATTCTCTTCCTCTATTCCGGCCTCTAAATAACCACCTTTTTTTTTAAGACAATATAATTAGTCATTTATTCAATTCTCAATATATTATTCGATTTACCCCCTTATTTGAGTTTATTATTTTGTTTAATTAATCGTTCAGATTTAGATGATCCAATTCTATATAATTATTCTACTAATATCAATCTTCATGGTTAATTATTATCACTTTATTTTAAAAAACCTCAAATTAAGTAAGATCCGATATAAATATGTAGTCCATCTAGTAACAATCAGTACATACTCTATTAGTTTAACTCATTTTAATCCAATTTATGAAAAGCTAGTTAGTCCATATTAATACACTGTTCATTTGTAGTTTCGGATGAATAATAAGTCAATTAATTCCCCTTTTAATTCATTTTACATAAGTGACAAAGTGAAAAATATCAATCTAATTATCCTAACCCAATTATAATTATCAAAATATTACTACGTATTGTTTATTATAAATCCTAATTATTGTTACTATTGTCCACCCCAAATTAACACTACGGCCCATCTAAATAAATAAATAACCGAGTTCGAAAACAAAAGAGAAACAATAGGGACGTAGCAGTACGTGAACAATATGTACTCGTGGACGGCCAAGGCGGAAAACAGGGACGTCTCCTCCGGCGATCTTTGCGGCAACCAGAGACGCCAACTAGCATCAAACTTCCCTTCCTCCGGCGTGAAACCAGCCCGACCTCCTCGCAACAGTGGTGGCGGTGTCTCAGGCGAGCGACGGCGGGTGGCAGCAGTTCGAACCGGCGGTGCGGCACTTTTTCTCCGGCGTAGCACTTGGTTTGTTTTTCGGTGATCTCCCCTTTTCTTCTGGCACCGCGATGGTTTTAGTTGCTAAGTCTAGCCGCAAGTCGAGGGACCCGTATTTATACTGTCATTACGAAGATTCTAGCATTCCAGTTTTATATGTAAAGTATTCTCTATTTATTTTCATTATTAATGATCGGTCCGGTCTTCCCGCATATGTGTCGCTTAGACTCCAGCGTTTCAAATTTACGTGAGTATATTTTTAAATACAGAGTGTAATTAGTCACGTAGGTGAGTTTTTTTTTTCCATTTTAGAAAAGCCCGTCATTTTACTATACGTTATTAGTAGCTAATGAATAAATAAGGAGTATCATTTTATTTATAGAAGGTTAAAAATGTACTTCGTATTGTTTTTGACTCATTATACATGAATGGGTGTTGTTTTATGAATTTAACCAACACCCGAAAATGTACTACTACGTACTTCGGTATTATTTACATAGTTACCTTATTCACATAGACCAATATAGTTATAGTATGTAACGTTTTATCTCTTTATTTCATCTTTAATATCTTATTTTTATCAAATAAGTTATACATATCTGTTTTTTTTGTTTATTTATTATTATTTTTTATTTTAAAATTTTTGAGGTGTTACATTGGGGGTCACCCATCCCAAGACTACTCCCGTGCAAGCACGCTTAACTTTGGAGTTCTTGGCTAATGAGCTCCCTTAAAAGGAGATGCACCTCTGTTGGTATGGGTAGTACTATTAATCCGTTTATATTAAATCTCAAGTGTTACAGTCTTCTCCTCTCAAAACTGATCTCTAAAGCTCAAGTGGAACTGAGGGAACACACCAAAGTTGATCACATGAAGACAATCTTCCTCACTGCATCTCCTAAGATGAATGTGTCCATCTCTGCAGAACTGAAGAGGGAGGAAAAACTGGAGCAGAATAGGGAGAAGCAGGCTGCTAAAGCTGCCCCCAAGAAGGCCATCACGAAGCCTGAACTCGCTTCTAATCAGCAAAAATTGCATAAGGCTGAGAAATTCAAGAAGATGAAAACTGCAAACCAACGCGAGGTCACACCTGAGAAGGATGCTCCTGAGGAGAATGCATCAGAGGAGGCTGTGTCAGACACTGCCTCTTCTAAATCTGTCAGAAGATCACCTGTGAAGCAGAAGAAGTTGAGGAAAAGGAGAAAATGGTGATTCAGAGTGACTCTGACGGCTCTGAGTCCCTGGTACAAAAGAAGAAGAAGAAGAAAGTGAGTACTCCTGCTAAGGACTCAGAAATTCAGGGGGAATCAGAACCTGTACCTGAATCTCAGCCCTCACCTGTACCAGACACTCCCTTGATTAACTCTCCACTAGAGCATCAAGCCTCTCCTACTAAAGTCCCTGAAATTGACCCCAATACTGCCCTGGACAAGCAATTTGAAAGGGTACTCACATGGAGAAGATGGAGAATGGGACCTCTTCGCCAGATTATTGAGCAACTTGACCTATTTGAGTCAGAGGAAGCTGCAGT